>JAVTVY010032794.1:0-14814 GCA_036873755.1 Hanleya hanleyi
ACTTGGTCTGGTCTTTTGGGGACCTGTCCAGACGTGGGAGGTAGGGGGAGCTTTCTCTCCCCCCTAAATAGTTTTCTTACCACTTGAGGTAGGGGTGCTGAATGTTAGTATGCTAAACTCTCGGAAAATATAAAATAATCTACGATGGCCGCTCTCATGACGTGACAGTGACGTCAAGCATCTTTGGTCGATTTTTCAGTTAGATTTTTCGATATTTTTATGTATTTTGTCTGCAAAATCAGCATGATGAATAAGTAAATAATAATCTGATGTGAAACAAAATAGAGTTGCCCAATAGTCCTCCAATAAAAGCAGGAATTTTGAAGAAAAATAACGAAAACATCACTTTTCTGATACCCCACATTGCCGCCATCTTGAATTTACCCATGATCCTCTCCTCCGGGGGTTCTACAAATAAACTCAAAATAACCTCAATATGATGAACTAAATGTCACGGACAGTCAGCTTTTTAATTTTATTTTTCGTTCTGGAGATTGGAGAGAAAGTTTGAGAGAGTGGGCTAAAATGGCGCCCCCGGGCCTGGTAGGGCTAAGCTATCACAACGAAAGTGACATAAAAGACTATCAGGTGTTAAACTGGGCTTAAATGTGTGTATGGCGTTTCATATACGTTTTTAGCATGTATTTTTAAATATATAATAAATATCACACATTGAACAAAAAGTGTTCAATGTCACCATATAATGTCGTGACATTGGGCCGAAATAGCATCTTAGATATATTAAAAAAATAGATGCTGAATTGTATACGAATATGTAGCCTTAGTATCTCAGTCGCGCTTTTATTGACACAGACGAATGCCCACATTCAAACATCGGTTGACGTGGTTTTGCGTCACTTTTAATCAGGAACATTTACATGAAACAGCATCAAACGTCTTATAAGGGAATGCCGATATAAATGAATGCAACACATATTTATACATGCATTACTCCTAGTATATTCATTGAAGAGTATGTGTTACATTAATGCCAATATATCTTCTTTGTTATAGAAATAATGTCTTTTCATTTCTAACCTACTTCCTAAAAACCTTGCCCGGAGATATTTTGTATTACATTACTGGCGTCAGGCTTGGCCGAACGATTTCGTCCAATCAAATGCGATCTCCTGTTCAGAAGGCAAATTCCTGGCTGTGACATCACTGGTTTACCCGGAGGCGATGAAGGCTATCAACCGTGATATTTTTTTAAGATAATGGTTGACATCACAATACGAAATGAGAATGCTGTTAATAAGCCTGTCTATTGTCTATTTGTGATTAAATTAAAGATTTCTAGAACTTTTGACCTAGTTTAATGAGCTAGATTGCAATTGTAGATTACCTGTTATAAGCAATATGTGAAAACCTCAATTAAGTGAAAGAACGGGACAGAATAATTATAACCGGAGAATTAGTGTGGAAAACTGCATGAAAATTCATTTCATCAATTGAAGCAGATTTGAATTATGAACAGGATGTTATATTCTCAGACGGAAAAGTCAATATTTCAGTGCGACTGGGATTATTTTCAATCTAATAGCTTGAAAAGGACCAGAAAGTAAACTGAAAATCAATATATCCTAATAAACTCTAATTTCAAATCTAATAGATGGGTTATCAGTCTATTAGCCATTAATCCCAAACTAAATATTTAAGACAGTTTGGATATTGATTTTTCGCATTGCTTAGTTAATCGATATCCAGTTTCAACACTTGGCGCAAAATAGGTTTCAGTTAGCGTAGAGCTTAACTAAATAATCTTTCACTTAATGCTCACTGAATTAAATCCTAATGATGATCACATTATACACCGAATATATAGAGTCTAAATGAAGCTTATCTATTTCGGATGAGCATTTCTGGTGAGCTGCGTCAGTGATTTTCAAGTTTACCGGTATAATATTACAACATGTCAAATCTATCTGTCGTCTTATTGATCAGAAGATAGAAAGGTGACGAGAAAATTAGTTTTATGTAATGGCGGAGTGAGGGTGACGTTGAACAGTTGTAAATGTCGTACGATATTCAATTTATTGAAGTTATTGTTGAAATTTATATTGACTGGTTGAGCACTTCATCAATCTTTGTTTACCAACTATATTCTGGTTGAAGTTTTACATGTATAACATTAGAACATAATGTTTGAATTAGGGAAGTTGATAGGAATGGATAAAGGAAAGTAATGTCGTGACAAAATCTCCCAATTAATTTTAGTAAACGTCTCTGTTTGTTTCATCGCTTTTTTTTGTCCGGTCCGTACGGCCCCGGGTTTGATCGACACGACATGAAACGTTGTCAGGACAGTATTGGAGACAATGTGGCTAAGCTAAGAGAGAACAAGTTTTGAAAAAATGGCACCTCACGCCGACGATTTTTGTTTTATCGCCAAAAGAGCCGTATGTGCTATTGGTTTACACAAGGCAATGAGGTCGATGAGAAGACACATTTCTCTTGAAACTGTTCATATTATAAAATATATCGTTTGCTTATATACTGTACGATGATGTATGGATTAAATAAAAAAAAAATCAATAAAATATATTAACTAGAAAAAAAGTACTAATTAAGGCATGTATGAGGAAATATTTGAAAGGCCCAACGGCTTGTAAGATAATTTGTGGCGAGACGCGTGGGTCTACGGCAATGGTATCAATTGGTCAGTTAGATATCAATTAAGCAGCATATCCGTATACAGCCGACCACAATGGCTATCTGTATGTGAGTATAAATAAATAGCCTTATTTGAACAGGGAAGTTAGGATGAACATATATGGGCGTGTCATTTTTCGTCGTTTCAGGCGTAGTTATATGAAAAGAAGAGAATAATTTTCTGAGTACTCTTTCATTTCCACTCTTCCTAATTTGGATCTGAGCTCAGTTTATCAGTATAAACAAACGCTTTCATTTAAGTTTATTGAAGGGTGCATTAACATGACGTTAACATACGAAAATCTCCCTCAGGTGTTACGTTACAAGAGTTAACATTGTACTTCTTCAATTCTGCACGAAAAGCTGCGTTTTCTACAAAAAAGAAATCCGCAGTATTGTATTGTCAATCCGCAGTATTGTATTGTCAATCCGCAGTATTGTATTGTCAATCCGCCGTATTGTATTGTCAATCCGCAGTATTGTATTGTCAATCCGCAGTATTGCATTATCAACACTCAGAGTCAAATGTGACACAGCGATGACTGACACGTCTGTTTTTGGCTTTTTTGTATTCATTTTAGCATGATGTAGATATTAACAATCGCAATAAATGAGTAACTCAGCTCTATATTCATTCGGCATAATTGAGAATTGTTTATCGCTTGCAAACATTAACTCGTGCTTATGGATACATTATTCGATATCTGCTTAATTGTTGACAATTTTGGCATGTGAACAATATCTTTGGTCAGTGGCACAGAAAGTATGCACGATGGACAGCTGTCGAATATCAAGATATATAATAAGGTAGGTCCTACGTTGCTTTTTGCCTTTTTATAGATTCCTAAAAAATATAATATTCCTCCGTCTGCATGGAAAATGGAATACACAGAGACTTACGAATGTAATAATGTTGAGATGGCCTATTTATTTTTTCCAAGTACATTACCGCTGAAGCATAGAGAAGAAAAATAGGATGTAACACAAACTGTTTACATTGTGTTAAGGTCCTGTTTGTCCTAGACGTGCATTCACTTCTTTTTTAATCTCGAGTTCTTTTCGGTTCAATGAATTACGTCCCCCTGGCGTTCGCTTAAAACATACTCTCGTATATCTATCTACAGTCGTTCCACTTGTCATAATTCTTCCTTGGGGAATTATAAATGAAAAATCGCCATTTGATATAATGAAATACATTTATTTCAGAGATACGAAAGAGGTCGTGTTCACCGGGCACTTTAAGAACAAATGGAAAAAACTACATTCAAATAAGCAAAACTACACTGCTAAAATAATTCAATAAGATTTACTTGAACAGTTGCAATCGCTTTAGCCAAATAAGTATTCAATGACATTTACTATTAAATTAATGTGCTAATATTGGAAAATGTTTACTTCATTGGATGTAATAGAGTTGAAACTTTTTGAAGTAAATCTTGACCCACTGTTGATAAACGCCTATAATAAATCAAATGAATATTTACATAATGGGGTTACAGGTATTCACTAAGTTCACACAAAGAGATACAACTCAGCTGCAGTCGTTAAAGTGAACATTTTATATATTTACTTGTAACTTCGACTAATCGTTTGCTGATACCAAGAAACATATAGAGGTACAAGAATCACATATGCCGTTCACTCTATTTGTCTTTTGCGTCAATACCATAGATAAAACGCATAATTTAATTTCGCAGCCTAATATTAGTGAAATAAATCAGTCAACCAACCGTAACTCGAGGAAGGAAAATTAGTTCAACACAACACTGTTAATTGCTTCTCCTTGGGACACTTCACATGCAAGCATGTATTCTGGCTTGTAATGTTGGATAATTTATGTATACATCTCAGTTATCTAGTCAGCCATGTGAATAAAAAAAAATAAAAAAAACGTATTACCAAGACGTTTGTAAGAAATCAATAAAAACTGTTATCACTTACTTACACTCATGATAATGCTAACAGCTCTGAGAAAAATATAGAAAACACTAGGACATTACCCGTCGTGTGATTGTGCCGTATAGAATGGAATTTGACTTACAACTTGAAATTTGTAAGCATTCAGGCTGTTTTTTTGTTTTTCAACAGCTTCAGGCCAGTCTGGTCCGTTAGATTGTGAGGAAAAACAGATATAAACAAACAGTACAGAGAGAAATAAAGTTAACATATATGACAGTTCATAATCCAGATGCAGCAAAAACACCACATTCATTATTTGGGGTATGACCAGTTGAGCCAGGTCAGCATTTGCTAAGACCTCAATTGATGGAAAAAATTGCGTCGAGGTTTGGTAGAGCATAACCAATTTCTTTGCTCTAAACATACTCTTCTGCTCTTCTATATAGCTCATAATCAAATAGAGTAATTTGATCTTAGAAATTTAGATCAAGGTCAGTCGTGCATCTTCAACAATGTTCTGGTCTATTCTAACTTAATTGCATATGCTTATGAATTCGGAGATATAAGATTTAACACATAGAATGTGACCTTTAGAAAATTGGTAAATGTGGTATAAATTTGGATAATGTAGATATAATCCTTCATGAAATATTGTACTAAATAGAATCTCACGTTGATAAAACAGGTCAATGTCAGTCATTTCAGTACAACTCTGGACCATCGCCAGATGTATACATAGTATTAATTTGGAAAGCCTAGCCATATTTTTTCATGTTATATCATGATAAACAGTATATGACCTTGAAAAAATAGGCCAAGGTCAGTCATTTTCAGTACACCTCTGCACCATTGCCAGATGTATACAAAGTATTAATTTGAAAAGCCTAGCTATATCTCTTCATGTTATATCTTGATAAAATTTATATGACCTGAAACAAACTGGTCAAGTTTAGTGAACTGACATAGACAATCTGTCAATCGCCAGTTGCGTATGTAATATTAATTTGGAGACCCTAGCTTCAATCCTTAAAAAAATATAGCAAAGACTAAGTCAAGGTCGGTCATTTTCAATAGGCTTCTCACCGTTCACTAAATGCATACGTGTTATGAAATGAATGCCTGGCTATAATCCTTCTTGATATATCGTGTCCACAAGAAGGTTGGTCAGACAGACGAACAGACGGGTGGAAAGACGACGCCGACAATACCCTTCGGGTAAAATTTGCCCTAGGGATAACAAATAATGGACTCTTATTGGCAGGAATGTATCCACATGCAATTTTTGACATAGTTGTCTCAGTGATGGAGGAAAGGTTGTAGGAGTTTTGTGCCCCTCTCCGGCTTCTCCGGCTGAATAAGAAGAAAGCCGAAGACAAACTGAAGCTTAAAGGGCCGCGACGTCGAATATAAATGGTTATTATTCAATCAATATCTAAACTACAGGAAGTGAATGGTGCTCAGTTATTTAGTGCGTAATTAATTGATGGTTATTCAATATTCATATTGAAATACACGGCAAATATCAGCATGATTAGTGACTGCTTGCGTAAACCCTTTCTGGACATCCTCTTTCGTTGCTAGTTATCTTTAAGGAGGCGATTGGATTGCTCATCACTATCACAAGAGCTGCTATGTATGATGCAAGTTCTGCATTCAGAGACATATCACCTGCCTCCTGTTGAAATGAAAAATATTTATCGTACTCCATCTGGCGATTGTCGTATGACGTTGCCTAATGTAAGAAACAATGTCAAATATATTACATCAGAACACATTCTGTATCTGTATATCTGTACCGCAAATTTTATTTGTTTTTACACTGTAAGATTATTTTTGTAATAACTCATTTTAAAGATCACAATTTATTCACGATTCAATAAATTTAATGCAATGTAATACGATGCAATGTAACCGGTGCTTACATCTTTCCCACCCAAGAACTTTATCGGAGAATTCGTCATCTTCCTGTATACTACCCTCTAATTTGCAAGTCCACCAGGGAGGTATTGCCAGTGTTTACAGGTTACTATATAGGCCCGGGGGTGCAGTCTCAGAAATATTCAGGGAATAATCCTGAATAGACCAGGCTGCACATACACAACTCAATGTCAGGTATTTTACCTGGTATTCAGGGTAAATTCCTGAATTTCAGAAAAAGAGCTCTGAATGAAGGGATTTCCCGGCAAATTTACCAACCTGATTAGTAAGTTCCCGACCCAATTCAGGTACATAAAATCCCCTAAAATTCGGGTAATTTAGCTTTAAATTATGGATGATAACCTGAATTTCAGGAAATTATCTCTGGATTTCAGGTAAAATCCCTGAAATTGAGTTGTGGATGTGCAGACTGATCGATTGAGAATTATTCCCTGAATACTTCTGAGAGTGTGGAGCCGTTATTGCCACCAAACTTTCTGCGCTATCTCCAGAATGACAAACATTTGCGAGGTGACACTCCGTGACTTTGTAGTTTATCATATTGGAGTCATTTTGAGCCTATTTACATAATCTTGAGAATCAGAGAAGCAGAGAATCATGGGTAAATTCAACAAGGTGCCCATGGGGGGTATCCGAAAAGTGATGTTTCCGTCATTTTTCTTCAGAATTTTTACTTTTTTTTTCGCGAGGAAAAGTGGACCAAAACTATTGTATTTCACATGAGATCAATGTTTACTAATTTATCATGCAGAGTTTCCCCGAGAAATTAAATCAATATATAATTTGAAAAAATCCACCGACAAATGCTTAGGATAGTATCCAAGGCGGATACAAGAAGATTGGCAGCCTAAAAGTACGACTGGGGGCCGAGAAGATGAAGCTTGTCCCGTCGCTAAGGCCGCAGTTTCGATAAAACATTCCTGATATATATGAGATCACTGAGGGTGACATATGAAACAAAAAAAATATAATAAAAAAATGTCATGGAACGCCCATTTGGGGCCGAGAACATTTCTCGTCGGAAGGCTTAAAAGCTGTTTGTGGTCGGAAAGCAATAGAAAAGCGAGAATCAAATTCATAAATAAGCATTTAACATCCACTGGCTGCAGGAGCATGACAGTTCTAGTTGCATTTATACACCGTACGCGTGCGGCTGTATCCGAGGCATGTATGTGCTATTGGTTTACACAAGGCAATGAGGTCGATGAGAAGGCACATTTCTCTTGAAACTGCTCATGTTATAAAATATATCGTTTGCTTATATACTGTACGATGATGTATGGATAATCAATAAAATCTATTAACTAGAAAAAGTACTAATTAAGGCATGTATGAGGAAATATTTGAAAAGGCCCAACGGCTTGTAAGAAAACGCGCGGTGAGACGCGTGGGTCTACGGCAATGGTATCAATTGGTCAGTTATAGATATCAATTAAGCAGCATATCCGTATACAGCCGACCACAATGGCTATCTGTATGTGAGTATAAATAAATAGCCTGATTTGAACAGGGAAGTTAGGATGAACATATATGGGCGTGTCATTTTTCGTCGTTTCAGGGCTGGCGTAGTTATATGAAAAGAAGAGAACGATTTTCTGAGTACTCTTTCTTTCATTTCCACTCTTCCTAATTTGGATCTGAGCTCATTTTATCAGTTATAAAACAAACGCTTTCATTTAAGTTTATTAAAGTTTACATTACCACGACGTTAACATGCGAAAATCTCCCTCAGGTGTTACTTTACCAGAGTTAAAATTGTATTTCTTCAATTCTCCACGAAACGCTGCGTTTCCTACAAAAAAAAATCCGCAGTATTATATCGTCTCAGTTTCAACCCCCTAGCTCAAGGGGGAAGAAGAATTCCCCAGGCCTGGACAGGTCCAAAAAGCCCAGGTCAGATAGGGTTGATCACCCGGTCGGATCCACATCTATTTTACTTGATAAAGATATGGTTCAGCCAACTTAGCAACAGAAATAAATTTCTACTGCAACAGTAGCTGGACATTTATTTACTAAATTATACAGAACGTTATTGTAATATATGCTGATGGAATAATGAAACGCTATGCCAGTTTCCATGTGTGCAGATGATTAACGTGCTGAGCTTTATATTTACTCTGATAAGTATTAATTAAATCAATCAATTCTTAACGATTTCGTCGCGGGGAATACATCATGATTACGCACATTTTTAAGCAAAAATATCCCGTTTGACACTATCAATGACACACCAGTTTGGTGTAACCCAATGAAAACTGTGACTTCTTCAAGGGTTAGGCAAGGGTATTCTTGCATTTACCAGGTTACCACATCATGTTGAGACGTTTACCTCATCCGACGTCCACGGGGCTCATCCATCAACAACAGATAAGTTGTTTGAGCTGATCTGTCATCAGAGCTCTCGATCCAGCGTATCTAACTCCGCTTGAGCCGGTGCTAGGAGGGGCCGTGTGGATACCCCATAGTCTTCATAAGAACAGCTGCAACAAAAGCGCGGCTGAGATACTAAGGCTACGCCAAAGAAACCATCGTATTCTCAGGTCTGAGGGATGCCGAGGGATGCTTTCCGGTAGTCATATGGTTGCTTTTTAGTGCCCAGACGTCGTCATTTTTTCCATCTCTTGCATATCGCTCCAATTCTATCAAACATAAGGCTTACCACTTTCATCTGTGCAATCGTCTAACAACGAACACTTCAAATGATTGATTTTAAGTGCTTGAATTGATAGCATGCTTACTTCAAAACTTAAAAGCGACACAGCGACACATTGGAAGCGATCAGGTTTATTAACCCGAACGTGGCTCCACCTTGTTGTGGAAAGTAGCGCCACGTATGATACAGACCCCCTGTACAGACCTTTTGGTCTTTGATATATGTTGGCACTTGTGGGAAGTTGATGCTGGGTCGACATCGGGCCTTACAGACTAGTCTTTTGTGTTAAATGCCGTCATTTACATCTGACGACGATACAGCTCACCAATCTCCAATGTACGAGTTGTCACAGCGAAACAGCTCACCAATTACCAGTATACGAGTTGTCAGAGCATTTCCATCATAGCTCTCTAGATTTGTATCTAATACCGCTTGTACCGGTGCTAGGGGCCGTCTGGTCATATCATCCAAGTTGCCACATGAACAGGTACAATAAAAGCGTACCTGAGATACAACACATATCCCGAATTGCTAGATTCTTGGTATGTGCTTTAGAATAGGTTAACCAGAGGACTATTCTGTGAAGTCATGTGACGCAGTCAGTATGTCGGCACCTCTTCCCACTTCCCTTATATGTGTTGTAATTTTTCCTGTATATGGCGAGATTCTGCTGGTGGACGTTTCGTCCCCGAGGCCCGCCCCCTGTACAGACCTTTTGGTCTTTGATATATGTTGGCACTTGTGGGAAGTTGATGCTGGGTCGACATCGGGCCTTACAGACTAGTCTTTTGTGTTAAATGCCGTCATTTACATCTGACGACGATACAGCTCACCAATCTCCAATGTACGAGTTGTCACAGCGAAACAGCTCACCAATTACCAGTATACGAGTTGTCAGAGCATTTCCATCATAGCTCTAGATTTGTATCTAATACCGCTGATGCCGGTGCTAGGGGCCGTGTGGTCATATCATCCAAGTTGCCACATGAACAGGTACAATAAAAGCGTACCTGAGATACAACACATATCACGAATCGTTAGATTCTTGGTATGTGCTTTAGAATAGGTTAACCAGAAGACTATTCTGTGAAGTCATGTGACGCAGTCAGTATGTCGGCACCTCTTCCCACTTCCCTTATATGTGTTGTAATTTTTCCTGTATATGGCGAGATTCTGCTGGTGGACGTTTCGTCCCCGAGGCCCGCCCCCTGTACAGACCTTTTGGTCTTTGATATATGTTGGCATTTGTGGGAAGTTGATGCTGGGTCGACATCGGGCCTTACAGACTAGTCTTTTGTGTTAAATGCCGTCATTTACATCTGACGACGATACAGCTCACCAATCTCCAATGTACGAGTTGTCACAGCGAAACAGCTCACCAATTACCAGTATACGAGTTGTCAGAGCATTTCCATCATAGCTCTCTAGATTTGTATCTAATACCGCTTATGCCGGTGCTAGGGGCCGTGTGGTCATATCATCCAAGTTGCCACATGAACAGGTACAATAAAAGCGTACCTGAGATACAACACATATCACGAATTGTTAGATTCTTGGTATGTGCTTTAGAATAGGTTAACCAGAGGACTATTCTGTGAAGTCATGTGACGCAGTCAGTATGTCGGCACCTCTTCCCACTTCCCTTATATGTGTTGTAATTTTTTCCTGTATATGGCGAGATTCTGCTGGTGGACGTTTCGTCCCGAGGCCCGCCCCCTGTACAGACCTTTTGGTCTTTGATATATGTTGGCATTTGTGGGAAGTTGATGCTGGGTCGACATCGGGCCTTACAGACTAGTCTTTTGTGTTAATTGCCGTCATTTACATCTGACGACGATACAGCTCACCAATCGCCAATGTACGAGTTGTCACAGCGAAACAGCTCACCAATTACCAGTATACGAGTTGTCAGAGCATTTCCATCATAGCTCTCTAGATTTGTATCTAATACCGCTTATGCCGGTGCTAGGGGCCGTGTGGTCATATCATCCAAGTTGCCACATGAACAGGTACAATAAAAGCGTACCTGAGATACAACACATATCACGAATTGCTAGATTCTTGGTATGTGCTTTAGAATAGGTTAACCAGAGGACTATTCTGTGAAGTCATGTGACGCAGTCAGTATGTCGGCACCTCTTCCCACTTCCCTTATATGTGTTGTAATTTTTCCTGTATATGGCGAGATTCTGCTGGTGGACGTTTCGTCCCCGAGGCCCGCCCCCTGTACAGACCTTTTGGTCTTTGATATATGTTGGCATTTGTGGGAAGTTGATGCTGGGTCGACATCGGGCCTTACAGACTAGTCTTTTGTGTTAAATGCCGTCATTTACATCTGACGACGATACAGCTCACCAATCTCCAATGTACGAGTTGTCACAGCGAAACAGCTCACCAATTACCAGTATACGAGTTGTCAGAGCATTTCCATCATAGCTCTCTAGATTTGTATCTAATACCGCTTATGCCGGTGCTAGGGGCCGTGTGGTCATATCATCCAAGTTGCCACATGAACAGGTACAATAAAGCGTACCTGAGATACAACACATATCACGAATTGTTAGATTCTTGGTATGTGCTTTAGAATAGGTTAACCAGAGGACTATTCTGTGAAGTCATGTGACGCAGTCAGTATGTCGGCACCTCTTCCCACTTCCCTTATATGTGTTGTAATTTGTAATTCCCCAAGAGCATAACTCTAGTCTGAAAAAACAGTTGTGTACAAAATTGCACATCTACAAAAATGTGTATCAGGAGTACACAATTTGTGTACTTTTTCTACACAAATTGTGTATTACAGCTACACAGTGATTGTAGATGTTCAATTTTGTTACAGCGATGTGTACCTAGGGTGCACAGTTTGTGTACCTTTGGTACACAGCTGTTTTTAGAGAGTATACAATTGATCAAATATCTTCGTGGGCCAAAATATCTCGTTTTGATGGTAAAATTATGTTGAACTGACCGGGCATAATTTGATAAAGTGTCTTTAAAAAAAAATCAATATCTTCTTGCTCATACACAGGCCATGCCGATTTTTCGAACGAAATATTTAAAACGCATATGATTTTTGAGTTTTGTTCTAATACATATTCAGAAAATTGCAAAATATCCTCTTGAGTCCCGGGACTAAATGGACGCACCAAAAATGTCCATTTTTCGTGTGCCCTTATTTTTGGGGGCACAATGAATGAAAATCGTCATGCAAAATTTTAACGCTTCACGGTTTGGCGTCTTTAGTTCGTCCACATGTGTGGACATTTGGACCTCATGACTTCAAGTACAGATAGGGGCTTAACCCAGACCAAGTGAAAATAACCCTCTGTCAAGTATGTTTGTCTTTTTCTCACTGGAATTAAGAAACTGACACATTAAAAAACTATATTTTTCTTATGTGCTTAGTTTTGGGGTCTCAATATCATGCAAAATTTGAACACCTCCCGGTTTGGTCTCTTAGTTTGTCCACATCTGTGGACATTGGGACGTGATTACTTGAACTACAGATAGTCTAGATGAAGTTAAAATGAGACTTTGGTCATCAGTCAAATATATTTGTCTCTTTTACTCTACAAATGATTGATAACAGCATCATTCCAGAAAATAGTCTCTAAGGACACCATAAAAAAGGCCGTCACTAGTACATGAATTATATAGCATATGGTCCCAATGTCCACAATAGTGGACACATACTGTTCAAGTTTCGCTGTACCTATACTTATTAAAGAAACAAACCAACACTTCATGCTTTACAAGCCTTTGGGTGCCTAGCATTCTTGCTACCCGCATAATTTTATTTATTCCAAAGGAAAATTTGGAGAATATTTTTCACAAACCTAACTACAAAGGTTCATTTTCACCTTTTGTGGGTGATCCGATCTTGAAACGGCTGAGGTAGGTCACGTGCCCACCAATCCTAAGGAATGTTGGGTGGATGGCAACACGTGTTAGTCTTTAGTTGAGGACATACATGCTTGCTCTCAGTGAAAGCGCCTGTTCTTTTGTTGGTGCTAAAATATTATGTCCACAAATGTGGACGCAGGGATCCAAGAGGATAATGATGTTGTTTCCCCGAGCAGCAGTCACACGATGTTTTAACAAAAACGCACACCCTTGTATTTCTCTCTTATTGCTTTAACGTATGGCATGGCCATTCGTATGGCCCATTTTGTTGTTAGACGAATCTGACAAAATGTTCATATCATAGGTATATGTTGCACTTAAAGGTAATCTTGAAACATAAAAGATAGTTAGGTGGCTTAGCAAAAAGATCGTGACACGCTGGACCAAAGCACCAAACTTGGCACATCTATCACTTGAGGCATACAGAACAATATCAGAAGGGGTGCCCATTACTTTGGATCATATGACGCCCTCTGGCCCCCAAAAGGGCATCTCGGGCGAAATATTATCAATGAAAAATAGATAGCTTACCAATAGCTTCATTATTTTCGTTATCCTTGAGGCTAGGAAGCTGAAACTTGCCACACTATATCTTTGATTCCAGTGCTACCAGGAAATGTAACAAAATTCAAGATGGCCTCTATGATGATGTCCCAGTGACGTCATATTATTGAAATAAGCCATTTTATTGTTGATTTTTCGGATCAATTTTTCAAACGTTTTACTTCGCCTAAATTGCCTTGTAAATTAGTAAATAATCATCTGGTGTGATATAAGATATTACTGGGCAATTTGTCGCAGAAAAATACACCAATTTTGAAGAAAATACTCAAAATTTTCAAGCTACCCCACCGTGTTGTCAAATCTGAATTTACCCATGGTACTCTTTTCGGAGAATAAAATGTCCCTAATTTGATTTGTTGTAAAGACACAAAGTGTTAGCTCTAAATCGTTGCGAGCACTAGAGAGGAGTTCATTTGAAGAGGGGGGCGGGGGGGGTGGAGCTGAATCCACCAATAACAATTGAACACAGGATCCTGCCAGTTCAGTATCATTTTTCTTATGGTGTACATGCACACCGTGTAACACTTATTTCAGCTATTCATCTCTCAAACTTGAAAGTAGAAAGATTAAAATTGGAGCGATAAGCAAGAGATGGGAGAAATTGACGACGTCTGGCGACTAAAAAGCAACCATAAGACTCAACAGGAAAGCTTCCCTCGGCACGAAACATGCAGACCCGAGAATACGGTGGATTCTCACACGTAGCCTTAGTATCCCAGCCGCGCTCTTATTGTAGCGGTTCATGTGGAGATTTTGAAGTATCCACACGGCCCCTAGCATAGGCTTAAGTGAAATTAGATACGCTATCTCGGGAGCTGTGTTGACAGATCAGCTCAAACAAATAACTCATCGGATGTCAATGGATGAGCATCGAGGACATTTGATGGAGTAAACGCTTCATCATGGGGTAAACCTGGTAAATTCAAGAAAACCCAGAAAAACTAACCTGACCAGCCTTGAGCATTTCCATCTTTTTCCCCATTTTACGAGATGAAAATCTGAATTGTCAAGTTTTACATGGATAACGGGCGATTGTTTCCTTTTACACAGACGATTATGTAAACCTAAAATGAAGAAATTTTGAGAGCTGTAACTTAGCGCAGTTATTGCTTATATTGAAGTTATTTTGAGCCTGTAGCTTTGTACTCGGAGCAGAGCATCATGAGTAATTTAAAAATGGATGACATTAGGGTGTAACTGGAAAGTTC
>JAVTVY010032795.1:0-139823 GCA_036873755.1 Hanleya hanleyi
AAACACTCAAGATGAGCAGGTACATAACAAATGTAACATATAATCACAAAAATACAGTGGCAATAGTTTTGGTCCAATACAACATGGCCTAGTGCGAGTTGTCTCCCTTGCGTAATAAGGTTCAGATGGCGCTATGATTGGAAATGTGCGATTATCCGGGGAATTGTACCAATTGCCATACTATGCGCCATTTTGTCACACAAAACTCTTAAATTCGTGCATCATATTATTCTAGAATGTATTGTGAACACTTTGAGATAAACTGAAACGTACGGGTAGAAGAGATCTTGTCTGTTTAGTCAATTGTTGGATCATGTCGTCTGCCAGTTCGTTGTTGGTGCTGGCAGTACTACGCTGTAATCTCAGCTGAGCCATGCGCGAAGCATGGTGTAATTCTTGTTGTTAAAGTCAATGAGTGATTTTGAGCGACAAACTCTATAAATAGTAAAGATCGTAGGCATATATAGTGATGGTGTACGGATATTTCATGATGTAGCGGGAATGTGTAACGTAGAACAAATGTACGGTGTCCCATTCCGTGCTTCTTGTCAAGTTGCTGGAAAAATATCCTGGAGGACTGACTGCATATGTGGAGAATTATTGGAGCTTTATATGTCATGAGCTGCTTGAGAAAATACGTGAAATTTGCATTGATAAATGGTCCAAACCCCGCAGTGGACGTCCATTCAATCGCGCGAATGAAACTAAAAATAGAGCTGTTTTGTTGACATAAAAACAGCTGATCCATGTGAAGGATGGTTCAGTTACACGAGAAAATTCTGCCAATATATAAATGCCTACCTATAGATACTAAACTTGGCCGCTACAAGTTTCCATAATATAGGGAAATAACTGTGATGTCTTTTTTCACTGTGACACGTTCTCCTAAAGACCTACATTTTAACCACCCCACCCCACAACCGCCATTTTAACCACCCCACCCCACAACCGCCATTTTGAACCCACACCCACACCCACATCAGCCGCCATCTTAAACCCACCATCCACCCACCACAGCCGCCATCTTAAACCCACCATCCACCCACCACCACAGCCGCCATCTTGACCACACACACACACAAGTCTAGACATGCCTTGATCACGTGATCAAGTTCCTCCACACTCCGCCACCGGGGGGAACAAAAAAGTAGGGCAATAAGACTCCTGCCGTGTTTACACTACTACTGTCGGGCCCCCAGATAATATCACGGGAACCCGAGATAATAAGTCGGGGCCCGAGATTTTTTTTTTGCATGTCACTTTTACGGCAAGTAGTGTCGGGTGTAAAGCTAATCAGTTCGCCTTATGTTTGCTTTGACGTACGCCTATAAGAGGCCTGCGGCGCGTGGAGACTGGCGACGTTGTGCTATCTTTTAATATGTAAATACTCGCCGCGAGCCGGTTTTTCTCGGGCTCGAGGCGATTGGCGAGTGGCGAGTTTTTACATGTTAAAAGATAATACAAAGTCGCCTGTCGTCTGAGACCTCTCCGGTGCGTGGCTAGTGGCGAGTTTCTAAAAGTCGAGACGCGACACAATCTTGGACCAAATAAAACATCGTAAGCATGACATATTTGAACCACGTATGACCTGCATATGCACCAAATGCAAGCCCCGGAATATTCATTATTTAATAAAGTAGTACGGTAAATGCCACTTTTATAAGAGTACAGCTCACATAGCCAATTTTGGAACTATGCAGGTTGACGTGCTTATAACTTGTAAACGCAGGTTGTGGGAACTGAACAGTTGCAAATTGCCTCTCCTCAAAAATGCCACTTTTGGTTTTGTTTTTGTCGTTATGGGGTAATATCATGTGAAGTCGTTTTCAGCAGAATCGAGCATTTGAAGTTATAGTCAAATCAAAAATGTTTGAATGCGGCAGGTGCACTTTATTAACCCTATCTGTCCTGGGCTTTTTGGGACCTGTCCAGGCGGGGGGGGGGGCGAAATGCCCCCTAATTATTTTTCTTATCCCTTCAGCTATGGGGCTGAAACTTACCACACAACACCCTTGGGTCAAGCTCTACCAGAAAATGTAAATAAATCCAAGATGGCCGCTTTGATGACGTCACAGTGACGTCATTTTTAAAAACGGCATTTTTGGTCGATTTTTCGGTCGGATTTTCCGAATTTTTTATTTATGCAATTTTTCCGAAAAAATGTATGATAAATTAGTAAATATTAATGTGATGTGAAATAAAATAGTTTTTGCCCACTTTTCATCGCGGAAAAGCAGAAATTTTGAAGAAATATGACAAAAACATCACTTTTCTGATACCCCACGTGGCCGCCATCTTGAATTCACCCATGATCCTCTGCTCAGGGGGTTATGCAAATAGGCTCAAAATGACCCCAATATGATAAACTATAAAATCAAGGAGTTTCAGCTCCCCATTTTTTGGCGTTCCGGAGATAGCGCAGAAAGTTTGGTAGGGGGGGCCATAATGCCCAGGCCAGGCCTGTTTCGCACAGGAAAAAATCATTCACTCGCTCTTCAGAGGAGAGGAAAATTGATGATTTCTCTCCTTTTCGCTCATTTCCATGCAACGCCCACCAACAAGAGGGGTGGGGGGACTATGTGAGTCATGAAATGAAAAGTGAATACGGAAGCTGAGGCGCACCCTTCAGGAAAAATATGGACATTTCTACCGATTCTTTTTTCTTTTATAACTGCTACATCTTCGTTCAGCAAAATTCCACTGAAAACTGTTAATTCAGGAAGACCAAATTAGCTATTCAGTGTCCCCTGTGCGTATGCACAGGTTCAAAGTTCACATCCGGTCACGTGAGCGGAAGTGACGTCACAAAAGTCCAACGCCGCTCGCCACAAACGTCAATGTGAGCCCAGATCCCGTTTTCCTACTACTACCAGTGAAGGAACTCACTCGTTCTGTGTGTGGCGGTCCGCTCAGTAGTATATATAGAGCAAAACGGGTATTTAGCGCCTCACTGCGCATGCGCGAAGTGAATTTTTGGGTTGCCATAGGGGGGGTTCGCATACGTGAGTTAATTTTTTTTTAATGTGAGTGGGTGGGTTTAAAATGGCGGCCGTTTGACGTCCGCCATTTTGAACCCACCCACTCACTCGGTTGCACTGATTGACCTGGGATGTGAGTGGGTGGGTTTAAAATGGCGGACTTTCTTTGTCCGCCATTTTGAACCCACCCACTCACGGGGGTGATTGAGTGCTATGTGAGTGGGTGGGTTTAAAATGGCGGACGTTTGACGTCCGCCATTTTGAACCCACCCACTCACTCGGTTGCACTGATTGACCTGGGATGTGAGTGGGTGGGTTTAAAATGGCGGACTTTCTGGATTGTGACCTGGGACTATGGGATGCATGTACTGACTTGGTTCTGGGTATTTGTCATCACGGGGAGGTCACGTGATCAGTTCAAGGTCATATCCATTTTTTATCGATATGTCAACCCCACACCCAGTCCATTAGATGCTCCTTCACCTAAGCTTCACTTTGATACCTCACTCGACCTGTGGTGTGAGTGAGTGCAAGAATGTATTCATCCGCGGTGATGCAGTCATGTCTGGCGGTGATTCGGTCTCGGGAAAAAGCTTCCTTGCCCAATGCCTACGGACTTTACCGAAGATACACGGACTTGGACATGCATTTCTATGTTGTTCACGCATAATAAAAGGATTGATCTGTAATCTGTGTTGTTGTTGTTGCTCCCTTTTTTGGACTAACCCATCAGAATAGTACGTATCACGGACTATACCCGTAGAGCTACATCTGGTCTATAAAACATGTCCCTCTGGATCCCACACCTACATTTCTACAGAGCCATGGCGGAGATCAAGCCCCATGCGACTCGCATTTTACAGTATGCCACCGTGGTGAATTCATTCACGGGTTACCGAGCAGTGGTCCGGTCCATGTTTGCAGATGGCGACGACAACGAGGGACGACGCCAGATCCTGAACGAGTTCACGGAAGCGGTCCTCCACAGAGTGCACTCGATGGACAGGCGTGCCATCACTCACCACTACTGGACTATGACAGCCATCCTTGATGCTCGCGCTATGGACCAGGAGCGCTCACGCCGGAACCAGCGCCGGCTGGTTGGCCTCATACTAGTCTGTGCTCTATTCACCCTGGCGCTGTGGTATTGACACTATAAATACGAGGGATGAGACAGAGTGTGTGTCATTCTCCCTTCGACATTTAGAGGAAGCATGTCATCACTCCAAGCCATCCTGACGCTTACACCCAATGTGAAGTTATACGTGTATGATGCTAAAGTGACCCTGGTCGAAGATTGTGGAAATATTTGCTTTGAGCACGCTGAGACTCTATCGGATAGGGTGACACTAGAGCGTGATGGCTGGACTAAGTTTCAACGGGTGTTGAGCGGAGAGTTAGACGGACACCTGATCCACCTGGACAAGGCCAACTACGTATACCATACTGCGCTCTACCCACGGGTGGGACGCTACCAAGAGCCGGCTCGAAGTTTCCTCCTAACTCCCTCTCTGTGGTCAGCCTTGGAGAAAATAGGCCCTCTGGTGGACCAGTTATTTATACCCGACGATCGATCACCCCACCAATTGGCATGGGCTCGTGCTATCGAACACGCACTAGATGAACCTAATGAAAAAAAAGCGGATGGAGAAAATACTATATGTATAGAATGCGCAGAGGCTGGAATGACAGTGTCACCTGATGAAGCCACCCACACACACATGACGGGCCAGAACGATGAAGAAGAAGAAAAAATCCGTGATGAAGCCGCGGGGCCAATGGCTGAACCCCATGAACAACTACATGAACCCGACGACGATGCCATTGATTACCCCGCTAGACTCAGTCAGCCCAATGACATGACCACCTGATCCTTTGATCTCACGGGGTTCTCCCTATAAATACGAGAGACAGTGAAATCTGGTACCATTCACGTACTGACCATGACGGAGCATATAGTACTGGCGTATTTCAGCTTGACCCCCGAGGTTTTCCTGCACGTGTATGCGGATAAGGTCGATATCATGGAGGAGGTGGTGGGAGACACGGACCCTACACAACCGTGCCCGGCTCACATTCGTCTGTCCCGGAGGGCTGGACCAAATTCAAACGGGTGTTGTCTGGTGAACTGGACGGCGACCTCATCCACTTGTGTCACGATGTGTACATCCGACGCGGCCCTTTCTTTGCTCAATTGGCTCGGCTAGATGGAGGTACAGTGCATTTTACCCTTCACCCTGATCTATGGTCTGCATTGGAAGATGCCGTGGTGGATGTGGATGAAGTGCTTATCAAGCGGTCATCAGACGAGTTGGACTGGTCATTGACCATGGCCACTGTGGAAGTCCACGAAGAAAATCAGAAAGAAACTCCGGCCCAAGATATACCCGTTATAAATAAACGATAGAGCCAGGGTCCATCATCATTTTGTCACCATGAAGCGCTGGGAGAAGGTGTTGGATAACTTATACTACAGTCCCGACAGTCCGGCAGCCTATAGTGCATTGTCGGCTCTCTATCGAGCGGCCAAACCCCAGGGGGTACAACGTGCCCAAGTCCGAGATTGGTTAAGAAGACAAGACACCTATACCTTACATCGATCTGTCCGTCGCCATTTTCTACGGAACCGGGTCATCGTGGGAGGAATAGATGCCCAGTGGCAAGCGGATTTGGTGGATATGAGCGCCTTTGCCAAACACAACGATGAGAATCGGTATATCTTGACGTGCATCGATATCCTATCCAAGTATGCGTGGGTGGTACCCATCCGGACGAAAACGGGGGCGAATCTCATAGCGGCGTTCAAAGACATCTTCAAGACCGGGCGCAAACCTTTGTATTTGCAAACCGACGAAGGCACGGAATTCCTCAACAGACCGTTCCAAGCCTTTCTCAAGAAACAGAAGGTGTTTTTCTTCCATACGTACAACGAGACCAAGGCTTCCGTGGTGGAGAGGTTCAACAGGACATTCAAAGGCCGCATGTATAAATATTTCACCTATAAGAATACAAGGCGGTACATCGATGTTCTCCCGAAACTGGTGAGGGGTTACAATCGAGCCTATCATCGAAGTATAGAGAGAGCCCCCATTACCGTGACCCAACGCAATGAAGCCCAAGTCCGGCGTGTCTTGTACCCCAGGCCATCGCAGCGAACGACGAAGGCGGTGTACAAGGTCGGGGACCCTGTACGGATCAGTAAAGTCAAGGGCAAGTTCGAGAAAAGTTACTTGCCCAACTGGAGCGATGAGCACTTCCTGATTAAACGGCGCCTACCCCGACAGCGGCGAGTCTATGAACTGGAAGATCTCCAAGGGGAAACGTTGCTGGGGACGTTTTACGACACGGAATTACAGCCTGTTGTAAAAACACAGCAAGATTACTACACGGTGGAGCAGATTTTGAAAACGGAACGTCGACGTGGCAAACTGTTTCATTTCGTAAAATGGCAAGGCTGGCCCAGTTCCTTCAATTCCTGGGTCGCGGCCAACCAGGTGAAACGACTATAAAACCAGACACCACTGCCGTCCTCCTTCATTCCACATCCGACCACAGTGCTATGGACCAACAGCAGCTGCCTCTGAAGACAGCGTCTCGCAAAACGCGCAAAGCGCAAGTGGTCTTTGGGGTGCTATTGCTAACCCTGCTGAGTGTGTTGTACGGAGGTGTGTTTTACGACGTAGCCTATGTCAGCACGTTACTTAACCAACTGAGAACACCAGGCACCAGCGAAACGGGTCTACAGAGAGCACCAGTCGTATCGAGCCCAGTCACCACCCCCACCACCACACCCCGCGTACAAGCCACGTCGAGCTCTACACCTACACCAAGTACACCTACTACGTCTCAAGACCCACCGGATTTCATCCCTCACAGTGAACCGACCACCCACGTTGTACCCACTCCCAGCACCATCTCTGAACGTGAACAGACAACGACGACCGACGTTGTACCCACCACCACTCCAGTTCACTCGTACGAAATTTACAAGAGCGTGTTACCACGACAACGGATACACCTCAAACCATGGACCCTCGGTGGCAGCATCCCTTCACTTGCGTCATCGCAGGACCGACGGGCTCCGGCAAAACGCACTTCGTCAGGAAGCTCCTTCAACACGCCGACAGCATGATCACTCCACCCATTGCCCGAGTCGTGTGGTGTTACGGAGAATGGCAGGAAGCGTATGCAGCAATGCCCCACATCACGTTCGTGGAAGGCCTACCCAACCTGGCCGATTTGGAACCCGACACCTTGGTGGTTCTGGATGATCTCATGGCGGAGACGGATGCACGGGTCACCCAACTCTTTACCAAAGGCAGCCATCATCGACGGCTCAGCATCATCTACATTGTGCAGAATCTGTTCAGTAAAAACAAAGAACATCGGAATATCAGCTTAAATGCCCACTACCTGGTGGTCTTCAAAAACCCGAGAGATACCACTCAACTGCTGCACCTGGCGAGACAGATGTTTCCCGGCCGCACACCGTTTGCGTTGGAAGCCTTCAAAGATGCCACAACCCCTCAGCACGGGTATATGCTCTTCGACCTCAAGCAAGCCACTCCCGACCACCTTCGACTACGGACCGGCATCTTTCCCGGAGAGACCCACCACGTGTACATGCAAAAATAATGTAAACACACCCACAGTGGCGCCTCCAGCTGGGGTCTGTGTGTTTGATGATGGGGAATAATAAAAAGAATGAATACCACAGCAGGGTTGACTTTGTCTGTGAGGTGGATAAAAAGGGCAGCGTTGTGGGTTCTAGCATTAGTTGTACAGGATGTCTGCGCGAGTACGGAAGCACGCTCCCACGCTCCGTGTATTGAAGACGGCCCCACCCGAGTTAGTCCGAACCATTGTACGCGGTGCGGACCCTGACCTTGTACGCTGTCTGTGCGAGATCGGGTACAACCTGTTAAAAGGCAACGTACCACTGACTCCGGCTCAGAAGACCAAGTTGGCCAAGCATAAGACAGGTCTCCGAACCCTAGTCCACAAGCGGGTCCCTCAAACACAAAAGAAAAAGGTGTTACAGAAAGGCGGCTTTCTCGGGGCCATCTTAGCACCGTTGGCCGCTTCCGTGTTGGGTCCAGTATTGGGTGGACTCTTCGGCCGACAATGAACCACACGAAAAAAATGGTCCTCGTCGAACCACGGTTCCTGCAAAACCTCCAATCACCCTACCCTGTCCCACCTACGGTGAAGACCATAAACAGCCTCGATGGAGAGATGCAACAGATCTTACAGAGACCGGGGTTAAGCGACAGTGAGAAAGTACAACGGTACAATGAGACGCTTCAACGGTACATGACGTTCATGGACCAATACAAAACCCTGTCTACCCCAGCAACAGCACCACCACCACCACCACCACCACCACCACCACGTGACAGACCGCTGACCTCAGCACCGCTCCAACAGCCGGGTCAGGTAGCCTCCACAGCCCCACAGTGGGTGGAAGACGAAGTGCTGAAGAGTGTACCTGCCTCGTTCAAGAAACAAGCTGGCCTGGTATTACAACGGATGAAACAGAATCCTAACATGACTTGGAATGATAAAGGCGAACTCCTGGTACAGAATCAGGTGGTCCCGGCACCCACATGACGGATTTAGTGAATGATCTGATGCGTCAACGCAGATCGCACACCGATCCTCGAGGATGGGAGGTCTTCGCTCAAGGCTTGAAAGACATGCATGTACCACAGGAATTGGTGGGGAACCCCCACCGCTGGGACTTTATGCAGCAAACTCAGCAATCACCGAGTGGCCCACTACCTTCTTGGGAAGCCGAATGGGAACCGGAGTCACCCCCCAAAACACCACCACAACGGGCACTTTCTTTTCGCGCCTATAAAAAAACACCCTTGATCAAGACACCCCACATCTCCAGAGCCGTGACACGTAGCAAGTCACCGCGACGAACACGACGCCGCACACAACCGCCCAAGGCCTGGAAGACCTATTAAAACCAACAGCAGCAGCAGGACAGCTCAGTCGCCATGTTTTACCTGACCCTACCCAGTAACAGTTCGCTGGATGTGTTTCCTGACAACACCGTGGCCAAGTACGTCACCCAGTTACCGCAACCGTTACATTTACCTGGCCGGTGGGAATGTGCCCTCGTGGATGTCCAATACCCTTACTCGTGGTACAACGTGCGAGCCAATGAAGTGTGGTACGAGGTCACCTACGAAGGCAAAAACACCCGGCTCACCCTGCCCGAAGGCCAATACGATACCCCAAAGAGTTCATGGGTGGGCTGTCAAGACTGATGCATGATAAGGCGCTACGGGGGGTGACGGATAGTGCAACACGTCTGATAGCCTTGCGCTTCAAGAGAAACGTGTTCTTCGATGTCAACGTACACAACGACAAGGCACAGCTTACCGTCACCGATACCGTGAATGTGAAACTCAGTCCTACACTACAGCAAATGCTGGGTTTCGATCTACAGACGTTCGCTGGTCCCAACCAACACCATGGCGAGATGCCGATGGATATGAAGTCGGGTATGTACGGACTCTACGTCTACTCGGACGTGGTGGACAACCACATCGTGGGCGATATCAACACACCTCTGTTACGGGTGGTCCCCATTAAAAAGACGTATGGCGATCAAGTCACCCACAGTTTCAACCATATCATGTACCTGCCCGTACGACATACCGACATCAACACGATCACGGTGGATATAAGAGATGACACGGGACGAGCGGTGGCATTCGAACGAGAAAAAGTGGTGCTGACACTTCATTTTCGACAAGCACGTGCTCCCCACTTTGCATAATGAAAGTACCTTACGAGTGCGATGCACGCAGCTATGCCGACTATTATGCCCAACAGGCCGGGGTGGCTTTCCGGTCTTTAGCGGTGCACGCATGCAACGAGGACATGGACTGGGGAACATACTCGGCAGCATTGTGAAAACGTTCCTGCCCTTGGTGACGCGTGGGGTGAAAGCAATCGGCAAACAAGCGGTACGCAGTGGACTGCAAGTGGCCGGTGATGTCTTGGGGGGTACGGCACCCCGACAAGCCTTGAAACGACGGGCCAAAGAAGCGGGAGGCGTCTTGGTGGCCAAAGCACAACGCACCGTAGGGAATAAAAGAGCTGCCCCACCGAGATCACGCACCAGTCGACGACCGACCCAGCGACGACGCACATCCAAGAAGACCCGGGATATCTTTTCTTAAAACATGGCCTTAATCCACGCCGAGTCCTGCCCCTCCACCAACAGTGAATTTGATTTGTGGACCGTGCCGCCCACACAAACCAGTGTCGAACAAGGATTATGGGTGGAGCATCTCCCGCTCTCCAGCATCAACGAAACCGGGCCCATCGAGTTCACCATCAGTAATGCGGATACGGCCTATGTGGATTTAGCCCATACCTACTTGTATGTGAAAGCCAAGGTGGTCAATGGAGCTGGCACGAGACTCGCTGACCAAGCAACGGTGGGCCCGACGAATCTCTGGCTGCACTCGATGTTTCAGCAGGTGGATATTTTTCTCAGCGACAAACTCATCAGTGACTCCACCAACACGTACCCCTATCGAGCCTACATCGAGACACTGTTGTCGTATGGCCGAGAGGCTAAAAAATCTCAGCTGACAACCGCTTTATTCTACAGGGACACGGCCGAGCACATGGACACGGCGGACAATGGGGGATATGACAAACGGAAGGCTTTCACTGCGAACAGTGCCTCGGTGGATATGATGGGTCGACTGCATGCAGACATGTTCATGCAAGACCGGTACCTCTTGAACAAGATCCCCATCAAAATCCGACTGATACGGGCGCCTCCGACCTTCGCCTTGATGGCCACTAACGTAGAGGGGCATGTAGCGGACTATAAGATTGTCATCCAAGACGCAGTCCTGTATGTCCGAAAAGTGAAACCGAATCCAGCCGTTCAATTGGGACACATGAAAGCCTTGGAAACAAAACCAGCCCAGTACCCTATCCGACGTGTGCAAACCAAAGTGTTCTCTGTGCCTGCTGGAAATATGGGCGCCAACAAAGAAAACCTGTTCCTGGGGGAACTACCCAAGCGATTGATCCTGGCCTGTGTAGAAAATACCAGTTTCAGCGGAGCCTACCCAGAGAATCCGTTTGACTTTAAACATTTCGGCATCAATTTTGTGGCCCTGCATGTGGATGGACAACAGGTGCCAGCCACGGCCTTAACCCCGAACTTTGGGCGGAGGAATTTCATTCGAGCCTATCAGAGCCTGTTTACAGCCACCGGTCAAATCAACCAGGACGAAGGGAATATGATCAGTCGGGAGGACTACGCGAACGGATACACGTTGTTCTGTTTCGATCTGACCCCCACCTTAGAGAACGACCATCAGCTGGCCCTGGCCAAGCAAGGCAACTTACGGTTGGAAATCCACTTTGCACGAGCCCTGGCGACCACCGTCAATGTGATCTGCTACGCCGAGTTTGACAACATCATTCAAGTGGACAAGGCGCGCAACGTCCTGTGTGACTTCTCCACCTAACATGGATACAGACCAGATAACCACCGTGCTGGAGAATGACCCAGAGACACGTAGGGTCTTTCAAGGGGTGTTCGCCCGAGATGTGTTTCCATTAGACCGTATGTATCCGGCTGCTTACGTTCTCAACACGGACCCGATGGATCGACCCGGTGAACACTGGGTGGCCGTGTACTTGACAGAAGAGCAGGGCGAATACTTTGACCCGTACGGCCTGCCACCCCTCCATCCCGATTTAACAGACTTCATGGATCAAGGCACAGAGACGTGATGTTGGAACAGTCAAACGTTGCAAAGCCTGACCAGTGGCGTGTGCGGACAATATTGCTTGTTTTACCTGTACCATCGATGCCGGGGAAGACCCTTATCTACCATCGTACAGATGTTTGACGAGTACCCCCAGGCCGAGGACCGCGATGTACTCGTCTATGACTGGGCCGCCCATCATTTCAATGTACAAGCCCCGTTCTGGGCTTGAATTATTTCAATGTACATACGCCCGCTGGGCTTCAGTTAATGACAAGCCCCTTGTTCTGGGCTTCAGTTAATGACAAGCCCCTTGTTCTGGGCTTCAGTTAATGACAAGCCCCTTGTTCTGGGCTTCAGTTAATGACAAGCCCCTTGTTCTGGGCTTCAGTTAATGACAAGCCCCTTGTTCTGGGCTTGAGTTTTCACGTGGTTGTTCTCACGTTGTTGTTGTTCAATGAATAAAAAAATGAGATCTCACCAAAAAACCCTGTCTTGTGTGTTTTATTCCTGATGCATTAATGCCCAATGCGGAGATTCAGTCAAACTGAAATCAGTGGTGTAGGATGGGACCAAAATGTAACCCATCAAGTTTAGAATGCAAGAGCACTATAGTAAAAATAGAGAGCCAATGAAATCAGCCCACAGACCAAGTACGTGTTTTTGGTCTAGGTTTGGAGCGGGCATTTCATTGAGGTACGTGTATACGGTGAGTGAAGAGACTCGTCCAACACGTATCGATTATGACTATCAGTGCTAGGTAACCCATCAAGGTTAGAATGCAAGAGCACTATAGTAAAAATAGAGAGCCAATGAAATCAGCCTACAGACCAAGTACGTGTTTTTGGTCTAGGTTTGGAGCGGGCATTTCATTGAGGTACGTGTATACGGTGAGTGAAGAGACTCGTCCAACACGTATAGATTATGACTATAAGTTCTATTAGCCAATCAGTGGCCTAGAATGGAGCCAAAGGTAACCCATCCATGTCCAGAAAAACATTACCCGGGTGTACAAGAACCCAGATGTAGGCGCGGACGTCAGCGAAAGCACACCGTGAATACCCCAATTCGATTGGCTGATTGTTCGATCGCTGATTGGTTCTTTTTCTCGACCGCTGATTGGCTCTTTTTCTCGACCGCTGATTGGTCCACATGGAACTGCCCATCTTTCCCAGGTTCATCTAGAATCCCCCTTTTTTTGTGCTCAAGCTCTGACTATAGCGATACCGCAACATTGTCTCATTGGACATTGGACCGTCTGACCTGGAGGTGACCCTTTGACCTTTTGACCCGCGTCCGCGCGCGCGCGCGCACTGCCGGGGATGACGCGGGATGACGCGGGATGACGCGCGCGCGCGCTGCGGGGCGCTGGGGCGGGAAAACACCCCGGCGGTTGAACATTGCAACTCTTGTATGTTTGGAGGTAGTGTTTAGTGAAAACCCGGAAGTGACGTGACAACCCACGTCACCTGCGTATATACTCCTGTAAAATAGAGCCGATTTTATTTCTTTGGAAGGGACAAGGTGAATTGCGCTTTTTATACTACTAAACTGTGATGTAGATTACATCTTACATAGGCCTTAAGGCCGTGATATGCATATGAAGTATTCTGGGGCATGGTCAATACTTTCCAATTTTCCCTTCGTCTACTACTCGCCGATTTTTTTGATTATTATTTATTTATTTATTTATTTATTTATTTATTTCCTCGAGAGCTTTAAAATAAGACCTCACTCTACCCCATCGGGCCACTAGTGCTCCAACATGTCCACCCCGTATGGATTGATACATACTAATATCCCAGTATATGAGTGTATATGGGTCTATATGGATCTATATACAAGCCTACGCGGTACTTTCAAATTTTTTTCCATCGTATTCTACATGATCAACCTCATAGCTCATAGTAAAAGCCATAAAAAACCCGATCACCCCTATACCCATTCAGGCTAAATATAGCGGACATGATCTTCGAATTGGTCTAGTCCGAGTTGTCTCCCTTGCACCAAAGCGTATAGATGGCGCTGTGGTTTGAACGACTTTATTATCCGGGGAAATTTTGGTGTTCAGTAGCCATTTTGTGTTTTCTGAGCGGGAGAACATTCTCTGTTGCAGTGTATAACGGAACTTTGTTCCATTTCGGTATCCGCTGAGATGAATAATGTGATCTGCATCATGCATCGCCTGCATGTCACACGTAGACTGAAATCGAGGGAGTGTGCTGTGTTCCAGCGGACGCATCAATTTGTGTGATATCCGACAGGAAACGTGAAAATTGATATTCTTTCACAGATTTCGAAGTGTATAGGGGCCTACAGTTCTGGTGAGAATGAACGCAGCCTTTATGATCAGCGATTGAACGATAATGTAGGCCACCGAACAGGTTTTGTGGAATCAACATTCTGTAACGACTGGAGGGATTTTATCGGACATGTGCAGTACGGAACGCTTATCGTGGCAGTCCGTATAATTTGTCAATTTTTGTGTTTGGCACCACAACAGTGAAAGCTGATGGATGAAATTCTACTGCACGGGAACGGTAACGAATGAATGGAATATCTTACCAAACTCTCAGGTAGGATGTGGGTTTCAGGAGTTCACCGGGTGTGACAATTTCTTTATAATGATTTGTGATAAAAGCGGGTAAAACCTAATGTCAAAATCTCCTTGAAGGTCACGGAGATGTCGATTTATTGCTGATCAGCTGATTTCCAGGACAGACAGACATTATTTCGGCTCTTTTCTCTTCGAAATTCTTGTAATTTGCTCAATACAAATAAATATTTAAATTGACTCTGAGTTTTCTGTTGGCATTATTTCAGCAATATTATGCACTAATGGGTTTTATCGAAAAAATCATAAGAAATTTAATGCTTTGGGACAAGGGGTACATACACAGCACAGTGGGATTCTTGCACTGCCTGACACCGGTGAGTGGGTGGGTTCAAAATGGCGTCTGTGGATTGACCGCCATTTTGAACCCACCCAATCACTATACAGTGGGTGAGCCTATATCTCGCACTCACTGACGCCGGTGAGTGGGTGGGTTAAAAATGGAGGACTGTACATCACGGCCATTTTGTACTCACCTGCCCACTAGACTATAAAAAGCCTATAATTTTGATATGTATTCACCAATACACCATCATGAGTTTTCGAAGACGACGCGCCCCTCTGTTTACACATCATCCGACTCGAGACCCGAGAATTGCTCAGACAGAAGAACTCAGAGAAATCGTTGCCCATGAAGAAGAAGAAGATGGAAGTCAATTGACGATCATCTCCAGTTTTCAACGAGTACTTGAAGATGAATCCACGTTAATCAACAGTACCGAAGCACTCGCACAACAATTGCAGGAAGAAGTAAGAACAGAAGAAAGTAGCCGGCTGCGAAGACTGAGTGAACAACAGGACCAAGACATACACAGAATGGAAGAAAACGACAGTGATGTGACGGAAAGTGGCGAACAAGACGAGCTGCCCTGGCTAAATTCTAATAGACCGCCCACAACAACCACGATGACACCGCCTGTCTACACTGAAAGTATAAGGACTGAACACCCTACAGCCGGACCTCCTACCATTGCCGAAACTCCCACAATTTCAGCGGTAGAAACACCACAACCCTGTCGCCACCAAGTCGAGATAATCCAACTCAATGAACAGATTATGGTCATGCAGAGAGGGCTGGATGGGATGGAAACAACCTTGAATGGAATGGAAGCGCAAATTACCATACTCAAGAAAGAACGCCGTGTCGAGGAGAAAAAAACACAATGCAGTATCTGTGCGGAGGAGGAAAGTTGGTATGCCGTGTTACCTTGTGGACATCTTTGCCTATGCAAGGATTGCTGGGTAACCCTGACGTGTCAAGGTGCGATGTGTCGATGCATTGATGCCGGCGAGTCCCATTTGAAAATAAAATGTCCGATATGCAGAAAACATGTAGGAGGCGTGAAGCGAATATTCCGCGCCTAAAGTGTGTCGTATCACGCTATCAACGGCCCTTTTCAGGGCCAACCCATCTTGCCGGAAGAGAAAACTTCTTTCCTAAGCACACCAACTAACACCAGAATGCCCATCATCCTTTTTCCCCAAAAAAAATTTTTTCAAAAAATTTTTTTGAAAAACAAAAATCTTCATACGTCAAGTCAACAAAATTTTATTTTCAGGTAGAGGGTCGAGTCAGGTATCATATTGAAGCTGACGTGAAATGCTTCACAATGATACTTCACTCGACACGATTGGACCATTAGGGACGCCTCTAACCTCAAAAAAAGATTATTTTGAAGATAATTATCAACATCCGGTGAATGAAGATTTTTTATTTTAGAGGTAGTGGGTCGAGTGAGGTATCTAATGGAAGCTGACGTGAAATGCTTCACAATGATACCTCACTCGACCCGATTGCACCACAAGGGGCTGCCCTAACTCCAATAAAGGCTATTTTGATTTTTCTGCGCATGCGCGAAGTCCAAAGGCTATGAAAATAGCCTTTTTTTGGAGTTAGAGGCGTCCCTAATGAACCAATCGGGTCGAGTGAGGTATTAAATTGAAGGTGACGTGAAGGAGCATCTGATAGACTGGGTATGGGCTTGAATTAGGGTAATTGTGCGCATGCGCGAAGATGATATCAAAAATATCAATCTTGAAAAATAGCCTTTTTGGAGTTAGAGGCGTCCCTAATGGACCAATCGGGTCGAGTGAGGTATCAAATTGAAGGTAACGTGAAGGAGCATCTGATGAACTGGTGTAGGTTGAACTATAAGCATTCTGCGCATGCGCAATCTTCAAAATAGCCGTTTTTGGAGTTAGGGCAGCCCCTAGTGGTCCAATCGGGTCGAGTGAGGTATCAATGTGAAGCATTTCACGTCAGCTTCCATTTAATACTTCACTCGACGCACTACCTCTAAAATAAAAAAAAAAAAAAAATCTTCGTACACCCGATGTTGACATTTATCTGCAAAATAGCCTTTTTGGAGCTAGGAGAGCCCCTAGTGGCCCGATCGAGCCGAGTGAGGTATCAATGTGAAGGTGAAGGTGTGGGTTGAACTATCAGCATTCTGCGCATGCGCAAGAATGGAAATAGACGTTTTTGGAGCTATTTGACTATTAAAAAAAGGAAAAAAATGAACACTAAGCAAAAGTAAAAGGTTCACAAACCATACAACACAGGCAAGCTGACTGGATGACTGGCTGGCTGACTGGCTGGCTGGCTAGAGGTGAAGCAGACTAGAGGTGAAACAGGCAGGCTGGCTGGTCAGGTCAGGTAAGTCAGAGTGCTCGACAAAGTAGTGCAATTGAATACACCCCTTGCCCTAAAAATCGACTGCTTTTATACGTTTTCCCCGTGAGTGGGTGGGTTCAAAATGGCGGACCCAGAAAGTCCGCCATTTTAAACCCACCCACTCACTTCCCAGGTCAAATCAGTGCACCCGAGTGAGTGGGTGGGTTCAAAATGGCGGACTTTCAACGTCCCAGAGAAAATAAACGGCCACCATTTTGAACCCACCCACTCAATCACCCCGGTGAGTGGGTGGGTTCAAAATGGCGGACCCAGAAAGTCCGCCATTTTAAACCCACCCACTCACATCCCAGGTCAATCAGTGCAACCGAGTGAGTGGGTGGGTTCAAAATGGCGGACGTCAAACGTCCGCCATTTTAAACCCACCCACTCACATAGCACTCAATCACCCCCGTGAGTGGGTGGGTTCAAAATGGCGGACAAAGAAAGTCCGCCATTTTAAACCCACCCACTCACATCCCAGGTCAATCAGTGCAACCGAGTGAGTGGGTGGGTTCAAAATGGCGGACGTCAAACGGCCGCCATTTTAAACCCACCCACTCACATTAAAAAAAAATTAACTCACGTATGCGAACCCCCCCTATGGCAACCCAAAAATTCACTTCGCGCATGCGCAGTGAGGCGCTAAATACCCGTTTTGCTCTATATATACTACTCCGCTCTCTGGTTCGCAACGATCTGAGTCGTGGAACTGGCAAGGGGCGATTCGCTGATTGTGAGTCAGTAACTGATAGATTTGTCATTTTGTTTGTGCGAGATTTTCGCTCATGTTGTTTCTCGATTAACAAACATCATGAGGTTTCGCATGACACTTGCATCATCGCGGTGAGCCCCGAATCAAGCAACATCCCGCAATTGGGCTTTCTCGCATTAACACACTAACCATGGAAAAATCATGCTACCAGCGAAAATCTGTGGCTCATTAAATTCCGTTTCTCCGAGTACGGGTAACTGGTGATATGCACACGTCCAGCATACAGATGCCAACATATGCAGTAGGGTAAGCATACATGTACCTGGCCCTTTCTTCATGGTAGTCACAATATGTCAGTCAACATAGTTTCAAATATTTCCGATTCATGTATGTCAGTTACCGACAGTTTAAAATATTTCCCCAATATATTAGCATGGGCAAAAATTTATTATATTATGACGTCTCCTTAGTAATTGAGACCCGGTACACGAAACAACTGCACTGGACTTTTATATGGAGAGAATTACAAAGTTATTACAAGCGTGATACATTATCGATATCACGGGATAATGGTAGTAATTTTGCAGAGTTTAGTTTGTTCTACACAATGCAAGAAAGAAATTTCATGCAGATTTAGCTACTTATTTCTGAGAAGCGCCAAAGTAAATGACTAATTAAAATGGACAGACTATAGTAGTCTGATCAACTGTTGAAGGGGAACACCTTCAAACCATTTATGGTACGGGGATAATAATGTGATAATAAGTCCCCCCCCCCCCCAACCCCCAACCCAATATTTTCATCAGCGCTGGGACTGAGGCGCTAAACGTATTAATACTTGTATAAAGCCCTACCAGAAAATATAATCTCATTAAGTAGTCTGATGAGACCGCATTGACGTCATATACCAAAAAGTCCTCTCATTTCAATTAAAATTTCTGTTTAATATGGGGTTGATAATTATCAGAGTATATACCACAGAGTACCACAAAGCTGCGACTATTATATCTAGTTATAACGATCCCAGCTGGTATGATTGCATGTATACATGTAGTAATTCTGTTGATATCTGAATAGAACTAAAAGTCACAATTGCAAGTTATAGAGATCTGAGCAGAGGCACTTTTTATTTCTCCAAGTGGTAAAGAAGTTCGGCCAACTGTATATTCATGACAGAGGAGATCATACGCCAACTGTTACATGGCACGGTCGCTTGGACCAGGAAACTGATTTGCCGGTCTCTGCTTGTACAGTCTTATAACCTCCATCAAGCTTCTTCAGGAAGTCATGCACCTTTTCTTCACACTGTTTTCGTTCATCTTCCTGTAAGTAAAAGATTATTAACATAATTCTGAAAGTTCTAAATTGGTAAAAAAATAATCAATACGATTTCAGATATCATAATAGGTTAGAAGTACCTGTGACAAGAACTCAGCAGTATGGACAATTAAGTGTTAGGCATTTAAAATCTGGAATGATCTACCAAACAATGCAAAAACTGAAATATCATTTATTGATTTGGTTTGTGCAAAAGCTAGCTATTGTGTGTTCCACCAAATCTATTGAGAAGGTTTTGTTCGATGCTTTAAGAATTGAAAATTGCTGTGTTCTGAAACTTATATCACTGGTGGAATGCAAATATTACAGTATTCCTTCAAAATATTATCCAACAACACTCAGTAAAACTATCTGTTTGAAACATTTTGGGTTGTGGGTGGTCGATCTCGGGATTAAATTTGACGTGGGTAAGGCTGTAAAGGACTGACTGAAATGTGCAAAGGAGTGGGAGGTTGTGATTTTCTATTGTGACGTCATGCTGAACCCATGACGTTGCTATTGTGGTCAGTATTGACATAGACTAGTACCCATCCACCGCGCATGACCCGCTATCGCTAAGCTTGTGGACCAGTATCTAATAATGAAAAGACGTAATGGCCGCCAAATTTGAGCCCATACCTTCAACATGGAGTGTTTATGAAATGGCTCGATGCGTAGAGGAAGTGCTACAGATCAATGTGAAAACTACCGCTCAAGATATGCGTCTGTTTCATCTTGCTTTAGGACTTGATAACTGATGAGGTTAAATAATGATATTCTGTAAAAGATTGTTTCTTTTATCGACCTTCAGTTCGGCCTTGTCAAGAACAGGCTCTATCAGCTTGACGAGAGTGTCTGTGGGTCTGCGTCAGTCTGTAACGTCACAGCATAATTTTACACAACGTCACAATACGACGGTATATGAATTGTTAATCCGATTGTTGCATAACGTCACAAATACACGTCAACAGGTCATGACATCGCCGCTACAGTGAAGGTCGGCATTATTAGAAGCCTGTCCATTCACCAAGCCTCGATCCGTTTTCCGCTTTTTACAAACAGCTCCAAATCTAATCTCACCCACAGGCAACAAAAATGTAATGAGCTGTTACATTATTATGCGCGCGGTGTATTACGCGAAACATGTCACATAATTTAGTTATGCAGTTATGTCAACCATGCCATTATATATTTCAGTTATGTCATGAATAACATCAGTACGGTACTATATGAAGACAAACGCAAACGAACTCTTTTTGGGTAGAGCAGTTTTACAAAATTTACAGAGCTGTGACGCGGCTTAGCAACACAATGGCGGACTTTTCATTGAAAAAATGACGGGGATGGGAGCAATCTAGCCCCAGAACTCATTTTAGCTGCGAAAACTGACCTCTGGCCTAGTGGATTTCTGGGAGCAGAAACGGAAATGTCGCACCCGTTTGTTTACTTTCTTATTTGTTCTACTTTTTATGTGTTTTGGACTCTGTCCCAAATGGGATGCTCAGTACAATAAAGAATCTTATATTATCTTGCGCACAATTAATTTTCGGCGGAACCAATCTCGCATTCGTCTATTTCCGTATTGGCGGAAATTAGCCCAGTTGCTGAGTTCTGGGGATATATTGCTATTATTCAACTAAACATAGAAATAGTTTTGTATAATTTGAATGAATTATGTTCGTTTGGTTAAAATTAACTTCATTTCACAATAAAATGAGATCGGATCGCTCGATTACCATAGGCACTATTTCTTAGCCGGCTCACTACTTGATCGCCATACGCTCCCCACGGGTGGGGAGTTGTGCGTTCTATGTGAGAGGTCAGTTCCGCCAATACGGAAATAGCCGAACGTGAGATTGGGATGGGAGGGGTAGGTATCTATGACTACAACCTGAAAATAGAACCGGTACGTTCTTTCATTCATGCATTATCCATCACGCGCTGATGATCCATGACAATCAAACGACAAACCAATGGAATATCATCGAATCATACGAACTGTTCCTTCCGTTCTACATTTTTATTACGGTGGGGCAGAGATCATTCCTGCAGCCGTTTAGACGAAAGGTATATGCAATCGAAGCCAGGAGATTGGAAGCCTGTCGTCAATCGGCCCAACATTATCAGACGACGGCGACCAGTCTACTCTGGCCTAGTGGATTTCTGGGAGCGAAAACGGAAACGTCGCACCTGTTTGTTTACTTTCTTATTTGTTCTACTTTTTATGCGTTTTCTACTCTGTCCCAAATGGGATGCTTAGTACAATAAATAATCTTATCTTATCATGCGCGCAATCAATTTTCGGCGGAACCAATCTCGCATTCGTCTATTTCCGTATTGGCGAAAATTAGCCCAGTTGCTGAGTTCTGGGGATAGATTGCTATTATTCAACTAAACATAGAAATAATTTTGTATAATTTGAAAGAATTATGTTCGTTTGGTTAAAATTAACTTCATTTCACAGCAAAATGTGCAAAATTAGCAAAATTATCAAGTATCAAGTATATCTCTCGATTATCAAAGGCACTATATCGTAGCCGGCTCACTGCGTGATCGTCATACGCTCCCCACCGGTGGGGATTTGTGCGTTCTATGTGAAAGGCTCGTTCCGCCAATACGGAAACAGCCGAACGTGAGATTGTTGAATTGTAACATTGTGAAACTGTTGAAATTCCATGAATGGAATAGAATGCCTATCAAATCTACGAGTATTGGACTGCTCAAAATCAACAATGCTGACGTCAAAATTTAACCCCGAGATCGACCACCCAAAACAGTATATGTTTGAAAAAGATAGCTCTACCGGGTATTATTTGATAATATTTTGACTGACTTCTATAAAACTTGCATTGTACCAGTAACATAAGTTCAGAAACAACAATTTTTATTTGTAAAAAAAACATTAGCGAAACGTTCTAAATATAGCACAATAGGTATGCACATCATTTGCCAATATCTCTTGAAAATATCTACTAATGCTTATGTGCAAAATACAAGCATTTCATGTGCCAAATTCTAAGTGTGCTTGTGGACTATGAACATGAAATCCACGTACATAAGGCTATTAAAGTGTAGTCCTACTGTGCGGTAGGAAAAATATAACGGAAATAATTTATAAAACTAGATTTGCATGTTATATTCATTGTATATTGATTTTTGTAACTAAATATATTTTTTATCGATATCCAAATGCAGAAATATGATAAATACATGGAATAACTATATCCAATTATCAGTAAATTAAGATTCGTAATTAATATTCATTTGAATTAGAAATCTATCTGACACTATGTATGGCACGTTTGTTTATTATTGTACATTGCATTTTGTTTTGTCGGTAAAAAAAAGCTCGTTAGAGTTTATGTTTTACTGTTTGTTGTAAACCGACAATAAAATAAACTTGATCGTGTCCTATCTTATCTCACTGGCAGTCACTTCTTAACTCTTGGGTTCAAAGTTGTTGTACCTTGATATGTTTACACTGTTCTGCCTCTTCAATCAACAGTGAATCATCACTTGGAGTTGTCCTCCTTCGACCTTGTGTATACATGTGTACCATGATTGTACCTGCCTTTCATCGAGACTTTGTCGGTGTACATTTCCAATGTTGAAAGTATTGCAAATGAACATTTCTGGTTTCTGCTCTCGTGAGATGTCGTCGTGACATGCCTGTTGAACGTATACATAATGAGAAGTTCCGATCACTTGAACGCAAGACCGTCAAGGCTCCTGTGGAGACCTTGCCGGTGTCCATTGTCAAATGTTGAATGTGTTGCAAATGGCCATTTCCGGTTTTAGTTCTCGTGAGATGACGTCGGGTCTTGTACGTTGAAGGTATAGGCAATGAATATTTCCGATCACGTGAACACACGAACGTACTGGCCCGAGATTCTTAATCCTGGGCGGTGTGATTATTGGATAATTAAAGAGCCTGATGTATGCGGGCTTACTTACCAGTACGGGTCTCCAGAATTTCTGCGAAGATTGCCGTCCAAGCCGACTGCTGGAATCCCTGGAGAACGAGGAGATGCTTCGAAAAGTGTTGGTGCTACCAAAACGGCTTCGAGAACGGCCAGTGGACGGAGAGACGGCCATACTTGGGGAGACGCCGGTCGTAGATGGCGAGAAGCTAACCAGGGACGTCTTCTCCTCGAACGGCGGCTGCCTTGCAAGTCTGTGAGTGGACTCGGGGGAATTCCTCGGAGTTTTATAATGGCCGGAACTCTCTCTGGAGGATCTTCGCCTGTACAGCGAGGTTGATCCACTGGCGCTACTAACTACCCTACTGTCATCGAAGCAAATGTGTTGCAATTCGTCATACATGGATCGCACATTAGACGGAGATGTACTTCCGTGAAAATGGGTGTCAAGTTCCGAGGGACATGACCGATTAGCTCTCTGCAGAAGTTCCGTGGATTTGGCGCTGAGGCTGACTTCACTGACCATCTTATCCAGTTCCTGATAACTGTACGGAGCCTTCACATAGCAACCTCTAGGGGCTATCTGCCATCGCACCAACGGATCCTTGGATACACTCTTCATTTTCTGGATAGCTTCATCGGAATATTTGAGCTTGACTTGACAGGCTGAACAGGCTGGTCGCAAGGAACTTCGTCGGTTTTTGGTGATTCTCAAAATTTTCCCTTCGCTTTTACCGAAGTTAATGGAGCCTGGTTTGAAGGCAAATCGGTAGTTTCTGTTGGAGTGGTGCTTATGCTGCTCTTGATTGTCCTTTTCGGATGATGGTTTTCTGGGTGATCGCGGGCTCGTGTCGTCCCAACTCGGCCGAATTTTCGACGTAGAACGGTTGATCAAAATCCGTTGTCTGGGTAAAGCTATGGCGGTACGTCTTTGATCCACTGCTACATCTTCCGCCACATTATGAAAATTATCGTCAGTAATGCCGATCTCTCCCAAACAATTCTTTCGCTTCGGATCGCCATTGGCGTGGAAGCGGAACCCAGGTGCCAACGGTCTGGACAATTCTTCTGTCTCATCCGCGAGGACTTCACTGGAACTTTTCTTTCTTCTGTCGGACTTGAGATAGTTCGTCAACGATATGCTCAACATTTGTTGACTTCGCTTCACCTCTGAAACATCTTTGGAGTATTCCTTTTCGAGTTGCTCATATTTCTTCAACAATTTTTTCAACTCTATGGCGTTTTGTGGACACTCGATCAGCTTGGCTTCGAAGTATAACGAGCCGAGACGGTCTTTTGAGTCTATGAGAGTCTTGGAGAGCGTGGCGTCATATTGATGAAATGATGTCATGTTGGAGTGTCGGAATTAGCACACGAATCACTGCGGCCTTCTGCTAAAACTTGGAAGAATACGCGGATTACGGCATCAATTCCACAGATAGCGTATAACAGATATGCTAAATAAATTACTATGCCGGCCTCGACCATTCCGGCTGGCAGCCGAGCCGACGAAGATGAGGCGCTCGTACACGTCAACCAACGCCATTAACGTCACAGACAAACTGTTTGTTTATGACGTTATCAGAGTGACGTAACATCACCATATCGTTCCATGCAATCCCGCCTTCGACTATTCTAAAGTATACAACTGTGGAGAGAAATGACGACATCACGAAGCTCAGACTTAGTTTTTTTTATATTAATTTTAAGAAAATCCATTCAAAGTGAAAAACAGTCATTAATGCACAGGCCTACTACGTTATTTCGCGCTTGTTGTCCCTGTACCTCCAAAATAGCGCGACAATCATTAGGGAATTTCTTCCAGTTTGAATAGACCGTCTTGCAACTTTTTTCATAATTATTCGAAATAAATTTCATCACTGAGAGACAAATTGGTGTCAATAAAGGATATGTGACGACAATACGGGAATAACTCCCTTGTGTGTATTGCTAATCAAGCTGAATTTTTTTTCAATCCAAAACTTGCCGAATCAAATTTTTCTAGAAGTTTACATACTGAAATGTCAGCCTCGAAAAAATTACGATGCTTCTGTGTATAATATCGGAGATACCATTGATCAAAATGTGCTCCTCGACCTGATTTGGTATTTTTGAGGCATTTACAGTGAGGATTTTCTCTTATAGCAAAAATATGACACCTCAAACCAAAATAATTTTGTCATACAATATATTAGGAAGTTTGTTTATTGGAAAGAACCACGAATGATTTTGGTTTGTGGTGTCATATTTTTGCTACAGGAAAATAACCCTTCATGAAAATGCTCCGAAATACCAAAATAAGCCCGGGATCACATTTTGATCAATCATATCTTCATTTATATGCAACTGAACATCTCAGTTTTTTCGAAGGGGATATTTCAGAATGTAAACTTCAAGAAAAATCTGATATGGCAGATATTGGAGTGAAAAAAAATCGGCTTTATTACCATCACACACAAAGGAGTTTTTCGTATGTAAACGTCACATATCCTTTGCGAAAACGTCAAGGATAGGAATTATGTTGCACGCAGTAGAGTTGAAATTCAGGAAAGTTTTGACATAATTCCGGTCATCCTCCATAATGCAAGTCTGTATACTCCGTACCAGCTCTGCAAGCAGATTAGGGCAATACAGTTATTACTCGAACAGTCCGTTTATAAATAACAGCCAATCAGCGGAAGGCGTTAGGGCGTGCTTCGCCACGTTCACAGACAAGCTGAGTTTATAATGAGAATACGCTCTTTGATGTGAGCGAAGGAATTATACGTGGGCGTAGCTCCAGTCAAAACAATTACGGATATTGTCAGTTGACAAAACATCAACTGAGTTCGAAGGGGATGAAATATACGGTAAATTGCTTCTAATTTGCTCATATATGGGTCTACTTGGAGAGGTCATGAGGTCATAAATGTGATTCAGCACCCGTAAAAATTCCGACTGGTACCAAAGGCATATCACGTTGGGCAAACCGGTTCTCGTCAGATCACCGAAGTTAAGGTGGCTCCCTGGTTACAAGAATGACAGTTCTGCGCAGCTTTTGGCGCATATCAATTACCTCCCTGGTAATCGTACTCTGTGAGATACTTTGACAGGCAACGTTTACGTTAGTTTGGATACCTAACCCATATTACGCTACGTCATCCTTCGCTGCATATAGAGTTTGGCTCCGGCCAAAATTTTGTGAGGCGTGACCTTGACCCCTTGAGCCGAATCACGTGACTTGCGAAGACGCAGAAATTGTCAACATTGCAACAGCAGGTTGGTGTCATTTATGTCAGTTTTTACTATTTTACTTTGTGGTTTCTGCTTGAACATGAACATATTTATAGAGTATGGGTACCAATGACTGGTTAACTCATACAAAATAGGATAGGGGCCGATGTATTTGTAAAAATATTGACAACTTTATGCGATGAGTGTGTCCCATCTTGGCGCCATTGTGAAGCAAGTTTAACACGAAGTGCTGTAAAATAGTTGGTAAATAATGTTTTCAAAAACAGATTATCCGACGACCCAGAATTAGCTCATTTTAGGTGTTTATAACGTACATTTCCCTACTTGTTTTGAGACCTTCCATTTGTTGTTGCATTCAATAGTTCAAGATGAGCACCAATTTAAAGGCAAAGGGTGGGGTGACTAAGTTGGTGTGTTTTACAGCTTACAGATTCGCACGTGTTGATATTCACATTGTCAGTCGCCATTCTGTTCAAATATTTCACCCAAACCCCGATTGCAACCGTTTATGTATGATATTATTTATATTCATATATTTTTACTGCCTATTTAGGGTTGTATATATCCCGTATATTAAAATTATATCAATAATTATCTCCCATTACTCTCATCCCATTACCATATCTAATCATTCTAGTGAGGAAGTCTAAAATCACCCAGTTGTCCAGAGATCTAATTTCTTTGTTTCAAACGAGGCCTCTCTATGAGCATGGGAGGCTAGAATTGACAGATATGTAATAGTTTTATGACCTGAACTTGTCTCGGGCCTTGGCAATGATGAATTATTTGGGCCTTATTCGATGACATCAAGATATAGGTAGTGTGTGTGGACAACAGCCTGACTACAACACCAACATGTACAATTTGATATCACAAGGCTATCCTCGTTTCATATACTAGCATCAGATTGTATACTGGTACCTATATGACACCGACAGCTTTGGAGCTTACAAACTCTGACATTAGGAGAACGTCTTCGCTCTAAACAAGAGAAACCAATCAGAGTGCTTTTAATGGAGGCTCCAATTTAGCCAATGGGCGCAGTGCTAGACCGCCTGTTATCATATAGTCTGTCCAGGGTGCCAAATAATACAGGTAAAATCTACTGGTATATAATGTCACCCGAGAGCACCCTACTGAATCGACAAGTATGATTGTAGGTGAATTCACCAGTCCATGTGTCATGCGACCATGAACTGTAGATTGGATCACTTCACATTGAAGCCGGTTAACAGCTGCAATGTTATAATGAGGCAACATATGATTGTATATCAGATATGTCGACAGTCCATGGTAGCAACCATTTGTCTTGGCAACAGTCCATTTGGCGAATCATTGGCCAAGGTTACACGGTTCACGTCAGTTCGGACTGACCGTATTTTGATCTACCATGGACTGTCGATCGGTCCGATGATGATACCATGGACTGTCGTAAGATCAGACAGACAGAGAATAAACTATTAATGGTTCATATTCTCCTTAAACACACACAAGTGAAAGGAATCGAGAGATGAATGAGTCAGTGATACATGAGGCAGGTAGTAAGTTCTCACGTGTTCATTTTGTGCTCATTTCCTCACACTATAATTCGATGCTAATACCTACTATGGACTGTCCACCAACATCTAAAAATATCTCTCGCCGCAAAAATATGAGTTTAAATGCGTTTTAAAGGGGTGTGACCGGAAGTCACCCTTGACTCTGGCGCAACGTGGGGTGAGGGCATAGGGTTGCGCATGCGCACCGGAAGTGTAACCCTGTACGGAAAACCATTGGGGCTGGAGACATGGGGTTTTCACCAAATGAGTCACCTGGACCCGGGCACACAGCTGCGCATGCGCAACTGGAAGTAGAACTATGTACGGAAATATCACCAAATGAGTCGCCTGGACCCAGACTTCCGCGCTAGGATAGTATGAGGTGAGGGAATATGGCTGCGCATGCGCCACCGGAAGTGGAACCATGTACGGAGAACCACTGCGGCTAGACACATGAAGATTTCAACAAATGAGTCGCCTGGACATACGCTATCGCCCTAGCGTAGTGTGGATGAGCGCATAGAGCTGCGCATGCGCAACCGTATGTGGAACCTTGTACGGAGAATCAGTGGGGCTGGAGATATGGGAATGTCACCAAATGAGTCGCCTGACCCCAGGCTTCCCCTTGAAGGTAGTGTCCCTCCCGGCCAGGGCTGTTCCTGCGCACGATACTGGAGCCGGGTTATTCATCATCTAATCCTCTTCTCACCCCAATGCCTTGAATTGGGTGATGTAAAACAGGGTCACGCTGATTTCAAGACGTTCCGTTTGAATAACTATGACATGATTACAGTTCCATCGGGACAAAGTGGCTACGTGGTCCTTCGCCAATTCAAAGACTGTTCCATACAATCTGCCGAATGAGCTCCCAGAGACACATCTTACATTAAGAATGAGAATTCGAGGCTGTAAAACGCCCATGACAATGCAGTGCATCGAGTACATGGAGCACCCAGGAAACAAGGACAATAAAGTGTGTTCCTTTCTGTCTGAGACTTGGTACCGGAATTTGTGTTTATACACTTTTCTTTGCAATAACTACATGACCAATAATCATCTGATGTGAAACAAAATAGATTTGCTATGTTTTATACCCAGAAAACCAAAAATGATTACAAAATATGAAAATATCACTTTCTTTGGTACCCCACATGGCCAAAATTTTGGATTGATCCCCGATCACATGCTCGGGTGGGTTATGCAAATAGGTCTGAAATGACCTCAGTATGGTAAACTATAAATCCATACAGTTTCAGCACTCTATTTTTCTCCGTAAAGTACACTAGGCGGGCGAAACAGATTACATAATACGAAGCTATCAGTGCATGTAATATGCTGATTGCGGTTGTTTCCCCAATGTTTGGAAGCTCCTCGAAAGCTGAAGCAAATACATATATGATTCTCGTTTAATTCGAATTTCATGATCCAAGATCAATAAGATTACAAACGCTATGGTTGGTGTCGGAGAAATGAAATACAGTATTTAGTGCTTTACTGCTTTGACGTGCAATAACTTTCATTAAACGCTCATTTTAACTGCTTTGTAAATAAGGCCAGAGCACTGTCTCCAAGGAGACAATAGTGGTATTTATGTGCTTAACTAAAATGTTTATACATGTGACATCATTTTTGTAATATTTGTTCATAGACACGTGAAGCTTTCATGTATATGAAGATAGGTTGTGCTATTTTGTCATAAGTTGTCGTTCTCCTATTTGCTGATAATGTTCACACATATGGCGGATATCTAGTTTTGCTCCTTGACTGTGACAAAACAATACTGGATATCAGCAGCACACAGCATTGACAGAAATGGTTGAAAGCAAACCCAAGTCCGTGAAATATTTCACGCGTATACTAATATACGCTATGCTCTCCTGGGTGAGGATACCATCTCGGATGTTGAGAAAAAACGTTAGATAGACAGTGAGGGAATGAAATTATCATATTTAGCTTCGTTGTTGAACCACGAAGTGCTATATGAACATAGTCGAGGTGTTCAAATATACGAGTTCACTGCCATGTAAATCTGACATGCCAAGGAAGTAGAATACAATCTCGAGTATTTTTACGTGTATCGCTGTTGAAACTTTGAAATCTGCTTGTAAATATTCACATGAAGGAAATTCCTTCACTACGGAATATCCCGAAATATGCCGAACATCACCGAGACAAGCCACGAAGAACAAGACGTCGCCATTGACATATATGAGAGCAATATCGTGAATAATTTTAGCGGTCAGTCTAACAGTAGCAGTGACAACAACCCTGTACTAGAAATTACCAAAGGCCTAGTCATTTCTATCTCTATTGCGTGTTGTATTGGTTTGATTGGGAATTTGTTTCTTATCTTGACCATTTTGCGACTCAGAAGTCTGCGGATGTCCCCTACATACCTTATATTGTTGAGTCTGGCGTTTGCAGACGCATGTGTGTGTTCGACCTTGTACTTGCTCTATATACCTGACAAAGCGGACACAATCTGCAAAATATACTTCGTCAACATATTTTCCACAACTGGAATCAGCGCTTACCACTTGGCTCTCTTTGCAGTCGTGCGCTACCTGACCCTCGTAAAACCACTGTTTGCCAGGCGTCATCTGACTGCCAAGAAAGTGGGTTGGTTATGTGTTATGCTGTGGATTGTGGTGTTTGCTTGCAATGCAACATCAGTGTTAGTGTCAGGACGAGGTCCTTTCAGATATTCTACCACCAGGAATACGTGTGTCATGAAGGAAAATAGCGGAATCTACGCCCTCGCGTATTTCATCCTATGTTTCTTCATCCCACTGACTGTCTTCGTTGCTTTTCACGGAATTAAAGTATATAAGCTTAGGAAGACATTGGTCAACTCCGAGAACGAAACTACTAGAAAAACTGTTTCTGGACGATCTGTGCTGGCAATAACGTTAATCTTCGTTTTGTCCTGGACACCCATGAATATATTTTCGATTATTGTCTATACATTCAAAATTCAGCTATCGCAGTTGGCGTTTGCCAATGGGAATATCACAGCAGTTCTGATTGTACTGAATAGTGTCATCAACCCCTTCTTGTATTTCTTCATGTCACCAACTGTGAGAAAATTAGCGTTTTCGTTCGATTCAAATTGTTTACCAATGGGAGTTTTTCACACATCAAACAGCGATGAATCACAGAGACCAACGGTAACCTAACTTAACCCTATCTGACCTGGGCCTGGGGGCGGGGCCCCCTCCCTAATTATTTTTCTTACCCCTTGAGCTAGGGGGCTGAAACTTACCACACCATACCCTTGGGTCAAGCTCTACCAGAAAATGTAAAAAAAGATCCAAGATGGCTGTTATGATGATGTCAGAGTGACGTCATTTTCAAAAACGGCATTTTTGGGGTCGATTTTTCGGTTAGATTTTCCAAATTTTTTATTTATGCAATTTCTTCGCAAAAACTGCATGATAAATTAGTAAATATTAATGTGATGTGAAACAATATAGTTTTTGTCCACTTTTCATCACGGAAAAGCAGAAATTTTGAAGAAATATGACGGAAAAAAACACTCTGGCACTCCACGTGGACGCCATTTTGAATTTACCCATGATCCTCTGCTCGGGGGGTTATGCAAATAGGCTCAAAATGACTCCAATATGATAAGCTATAACGTCACGGAGTTTCAGCTCTTCATTTTTTGTCGTTCCGGAGATAGCCCAGAAAGTTTGGTAGAAGGCATTTCGCCCCAAGCCAGGTAGGGTTAGAGGGAACGTGATTGTAGATTTTAAAAAAACTGATATCAATTATCTAGTTGAAAAGTTGCAGGTTTGTTATAAAATTGCATTTGTTCAGATGTTTTCAATGCGTAGTCGTTGACATTATATATGTTTTAACTTATAAAGAAATCGGCGAAATTTTCAATTTCAATTTATTGCACCAAAGAAGTAATAGACAGCCCTCGTGGGGCAAGGTACAATACATAAACAACAAGTACATTTTCAAACAATAATATGTTATTCTGGGGTGATAAAAGTGTTCAGTTTCTGGTACAACAGTATTAACATATACAGGTGTTATACTAGTGGACATAAGTCTTAATTTTATTCTATATTATCTCCTGCCAGATTTGTCATTTCCATCCAGGATATTCAATTCAATTCAATTCAATTTATTGTACCCAATTTCACATTATAAAGCCTACAAGAGACAAAGGCACAAACCAACTATATATCACAAATACAACAATAGATAGAGAGCAATATTTAGCTAATATTTATTCAATATATTTCAAATGAATGCTTATTTGAAGGGTTCTGCCAGATGCGTTCGGCTTCTGAACAAGGGTTCTGCACAGTGTGTCTTTCTGCGAGTTTGAATGTATCAAACGTAATCCCAGTCATGTCATGGACTCAATCATAGAACAGTAGAACCTCTCATTTCTAAGTGGTACGAAGAATATGCGTTTATTGTGTTATTATAATGTCTGGCATGATGTTAAAATATTGTGTTATTATAATGTCGGACATGATGTTAAAATATTGTGTTATTATAATGTCTGCCATGACGTTAAAATATTGTGTTATTATAATGTCTGACATGACGTTAAAATATTGTGTTATTATAATGTCTGACATGATGTTAAAATATTGCGTTATTATAATGTCTGACATGATGTTAAAATATTGTGTTATTATAATGTCTGACATGACGTTAAAATATTGTATTATAATGTCTGACATGACGTTAAAATATTGTAATATTATAATGTCTGACATGACGTTAAAATATTGTAATATTATGTCTGACATGACGTTAAAATTTTGTGTTGTTTTTATGTTTGACATGATGTTAAAATATTGTGTTATTATAATGTCTGATATGTTAAAATATTGTGTTATTATAATGTCTGACATGACGTTAAAATTTTGTGTTATATTTATGTTTGACATGATGTTAAAATATTGTGTTATTATAATGTCTGACATGACGTTAAAATATTCATGCGCCGATATTTATCGTTATGCCTCAAACGTGTCGTCAGGAAATTCAATAAAAAAGGAAAAATCCAATTCATCAACCTCATGTATTACTTCCATTCAGCTACATGTATTCCATTTACACTAACACACAGGCCAAAATGTATAAATGTCTGAAGGCCTATCAAAGAAATCCGTTTACATTGCATTAAATAACCCAATATTCCTGCTTTTTTTCCTCTCCGAGATTCCAATAACAGTTACCTACCATTCAGCAACGATTCTAATTTTGCAGTACCGTGCAATTCTGATTTTTAGGCTGCTGATCACTTATTGATTGGCAACCAATAGGTTATGCCATAATGACATGTGCGGAAGCTGATAACTGACCGCTTGGTACTATTCGGTTATTGATTTGTGAACGACTGACTTGATAATTGGACCGTACTGCAATAGGACCTCTTCTATCTTCACTGTGCAGTCACAATGAGGTACTGGTAAGAAAGCAGCGCTGGCATGGTATTCGTAAACGGCATGTGACGAAGTGTGGAAAACTGAGTCGGCAACATAGTAGTTAACATCATGGTAAATGTTTGGTAATAATCAGTAGAAAATCGCAAGAACCAAAAGTGATCCCTGTGATGATTTGTATGCCAGCCACCCTTTTATTGTAGCTGTTCATGTGTACATTTTGAATGACATGACCACACGGCCCCTAGCACAGGCTTGATTGCCAAATTTTTACATTGCGGCAACAAAGTATCAAAACTGTTTGGCGAAATGCCACATTGGTCTACATTGTACATACCAAGCCCTGTTAATCTCTGGCCATGAAGAAATGTAAGGGCAGTAAATGCATGTGAAACCGTGGTTAAGAGAACAGCAGTGAATGCTCATTGGTTATTCCAGGGCTTAAAAATTAGTTCGAACATTATTTTACGGCGCTGGGAATTCGGGCCATCTCCTGCCGAAAGATAGAGCATGCATGATGAATTCAATAATTGAAATGCAAAACGATATTTTAATATTTCCCATAGTGCAATCTCCGACGTCAATCTATACTATAAAACGAGCAGCCATGTATCCGTCCATGCCTTATGCCAGACGTGTTTCCCTCCGGTCATTTTTTTTTCTTGTGGATTTTACCCTGGGGTGTGGCACCAACACGATGGGAGGGGTCTCGAGCCCATGGGTTGAATTTCGCTGAAAAGTTCAGGCGGGTTTGTATAGAAAGCACAAATTGCTTATTATTGAGGCTGAGGCTGATTCGGTAATGTCCGGCAATGTCCGGTCATCTTCGGGAATGTCCGGTCATCTCTGGCAATGTCCGGCAATTTTCGGGAATGTCCGACAATGTCCGGTCATCTCCGTTAATTTCCGGAAATTTTCTGTCATCTCCGGCAATGTCCGATCATCTCCGGCAAATGGTTACCCCTATACACAGCAAAAATAGCGTCAGTACTGTTTCAGTACATTTCTACCAAAGTACTGAAACAGTACTGAAATATAACAGCGATGAAACAGTACTGTTATATAACAGTAGCAATTCAGTACTGGAACAGTACTGAAACATTACTGTACTGAAACAGTACCGAAACAGTACTGAAAAATAACAGTACTGAAATATAACACTACCAAAACAGTACTGATATATAACAGTACTGCGGCAGTACTGAAATATAACAGTACTGTTTCAGTACTGAAACAGTACTGTAATGTTTCTGTACATTTTCAGTACTGTACGATTTCAGTACTGTTTCAGTACTGTAATATTTCAGTATTCTTACAGTATGCATTACTGACACTGTATGAAAACACCATTGTCACTGATATGATAAGCCCTATTTGGGGCGAGGGACGGTTCTCTCCCATTCCAACCAATTCAATTCAATGTTATAGCGAACTCGACATGAATTCAGATCAGCGGGGGGACAACTCCCAAGATAAAACAGCAAGCAGGTCTTTCAGAAATAGGGAGACAACTCCCAACGCCAATAGGGGGCGCTGTAGGTAAGCAGACGACACAACCTCGCCACCAGGGGTCGCTCTCCGCTGGAAAATGGCCGCTCCGACGATAGACCAGTCTACGTTTACGTTTCAGCGACTCGTTTTGTAAGCAATTGATACCTTTTCCCTTGTGACGTCATGACGTCGAATGGCAAAATCTTTGTTTGCGTGGCATTTGCCGACGTCATGACGTTGCATTGTTTGGCCTTCATTATAAATGGCGGGGAAAAGTGTGGGAGAAGGTGGTTTAAGAGCCTCATTCATGCCTTTTTTTGGACGGCGACCTTCATTAGAATTGAGTTATTCAAAAACTACATGTTCCAAGGAATACATATTTTTAAAAAATGAGAAAATTGACATGACTTTTGAACATTCTGAAAACAATTATGTTTTACATAGTATTCTCATTGTACCAATTTGCCACAGGAACACGTTCTTCAAGCTGAAAACTAGAAAAAAAGTAATACGCTATGCCCTAATTTTTATATCATTTTCTGATATAGGATGAAGTTCCTGAGCTGTACAAAAATAAGACTTTCCACCTTAAGCAACGTTGAGCTTGCTCAATACTAGGATGGGTGACCGGGAGTTGTACTGGCTGGGCTGATCAGTGTCCAGGATAATAGGAACTGTGGAAACTCTCGTGTTCCTGCACATGTAGGCACCTTCGTGATATGAGTGAAAAAATGTTGAAAACGACGTTAAATTCTACTCACTCACTCACCCAAAGGCACTCACAATTATTTTAATTAATTAATTGATTGATTGACATGAGCTATAGGTTAATATGTACAAAATAGATATAGATATTTCCCATTTTAAAATAGTTCTTCAAACAAATATTCCCGGATAATTTTCCAGTCTATTATTTTAAAATAATTGTGAGAATCTTTCCGAAAAGCGAAAGCGAGGCGATTACTCACCGGAAGCAGATTTTCAATCCTTCGATATTAAAGAGCGGCAGTATTAAGGGGGAGGTCATTCTGTTTACGGGTAGAGCTATAGCTATGCCAAACTCATGTTCTGTCATGATACGGCTTTGTCAGACGCACCATGGCGATAGATGATGAATACCAGTCAGAGTACATGCCTAGGCTACTTGTAACGGGTACTCTCTACCGTAAAAGGTCTTTGTGGCCGACGGTTGAAGGTTGAATGTCGGACCTGATGCGTGTTCTCCCGTAAACTTCAGGCAACACAGTGCGTCTTTGCTAACCTGGTACATGTACCGGTGTCAATCTGACCAGAACAATCTCGCCTCAATGCGAGAACTCGAAGGTGTGTGTGAAGGAAGAAACCAGAACCTTGGTGTAAGACCGCACGAATGTGGAACAAGACTAGACTGCTAAATTCAACCTGGGCGATTGAAAGCACGGGCGATGCCCAACTGAACTTTTCAACGTAGGTAAACACAGGTCACTTTACCACCAAGTGTTGGTGTGGTGTCAAATAGAGTACAACCAGTGAATGGAAGGGAGGCGAGACCAAAAGAAGACTGAACGAGCACTGGCACAAAAAAAATCAAGTCTGGAGATGTCCACTGAATTCAAGACAATGCATCTGACCTGTTTTCCTTGGAGAAAATCGATTGAAACCGTAATCACGTGGTACCGGTATGTATGTGTGATAAAATGGATATTTCATATTCGTTCGTTTTGGCTCACTAATGCACAGAAAAAAAATCCTTAAAAATTTAAGGAATATTCCAATCCCCGACTATCACACCAGCGGAATATTTCTCAACATAACTAAGGAATATTTCTTACCATGTTAAGGAATTTCCTTCACATGCTACGGAATATTCCTTGTTGAATTTTAATGCATGCATATTTCGCTGGTGTAATAGTCAGGGAATATTCCTTAATTTTTTAAGGATCTTTTTTAAGTGTGGCGTGAAAGCGGGTGTCCATGTCTCCTCTGCTAGGGAAAAACTTTATCGAAATATACTGAGGGAAGTACTGAGTCGTAAAAGAAACATGCCAAACACAATTCGGCAAAATTATTTCGTGCACGACGTAATCACCAGGCCTGACTTTATAGACTATCAAATTGGAGTCATTTAAACATCTTTCTATACCCCTCCGAGCAGAGGATCGTGGGTAAATTTAAATTGGTGGGGCATGTGGGGTATCAGAAAATTATGTTTTTCTCCAAAATCTTTGCTATTTATGAATAAAAGTGACCAAAACTATTTTCTTTCACATCAGATTATTATTTTCTAATTTAATATACAGTTTTGCGAGAAAAATTGGTTGAGTTCAAAATTCGAATACTCGGCCTCTTTTAGGCATATTTAGAATATTACGTCACTGTGACCTCATCAGTGTGACCATATTGGATTTTGTTATATTTTCTGCTTGAACTTGATCCCCAGATATATTGTGGGAAATTCAGTCCCTAGCTCAATTGATAATAATTTAGTTACCCTCACCCCCCCCCCCCAAAAAAGTGGACAGCTCTCATGAAGACCAGGCCTGGTGTTGGGTTCATTTCGTGGAAAATAATCCATGTTCCTTGTACGACCCCGTAGAAGAAAGAAATGACAAGAATGACAATGAAACCGTTTTCTTTGTGACAGAGGCGTCTTGTCTGAGAGTAGCCTGAATATCAAATCTATCATATATCGCGCAGGCACTGTACGATAGCCTGACACTTCGCGCTGATCAATACTATCCAGGCACACGAAGTAGATTGAAAGAGTAGTCTGGCATGAAGCTGCAACTTTCCAGTACCGGTAATAAACAATACTAGTAAATATTCTTGAACGCCGACGTCCCAAGTACGATGGCGTACACGTGTTCTGCCATGGTCAACATGGCGAATACCGGTACTGTGAAAAATACTCCCCAATAAATTGGATTTAACGTTTGATGAGATTTCACTTGGGGGAAAATGGTCACGAGATCTGACCAGGTCACGAGATCTGACCAGTGACACATGGATACATGTACATATTTTGACATAATTGAAGACTCGATAGAAACACACTACACAGAGTTTCTATGTAATTATCAGATTCAGAGATTAAACCTGGATCCGGTCGATCATTTTTTTCAGATTTATGAGAGACCTGTTACTGGGATTTGGAGATTACCTGATCTGGTTGATCTTTCTTGGGATTTATGAGAGACCTGTTAACAAGATTTGGAGATTACCAGATCTGGTTGATATTTTTCAGATTTATGAGACATCTGTTACCGGGATTTGGAAATTACCTGATCTGGTTGATCTTTTTGTCAGATTTATGAGAGACCTGTTACCAAGATTTGGAGATTACCAGATCTGGTTGATATTTTTCAGATTTATGAGACATCTGTTACCGAGACCTGTTACCAAGATTTGGAGATTACCTGATCCGGTTGATGTTTTTCCCGATTTATGAGAGACCTGTTACCGGGATTTGCAAAGTATCAGATCCGGGCGATTTTTTCCCCAATTTATGAGAGATCTGTTACCGGGATTTGGAGATTACCAGATCCGGGCGATCTTTTTTAAATTGATGAGAGCCCTGTTACCGGGATTTGGAGATTACCAGATCCGGTTGATATTTTCTCAGATTTATGAGAGACCTGTTACCGGAATTTGGAGATTACCAGATCCGGTTGAACTGTATAAGATTTTTAGAGACCTGTCAGCGAAGTTGGAGATTGTCGGATTGTCGGAATCGGTTGAACTTGATAAGCTTTTTGGAAAACCTGTCACTGGATTTGGAGATTACCAGGATCAGGGTGTACTTTAGCGGATTCGGTGACCTCATTTACCGGGTTTGGAGTACATGTTGGTTTCTCGGAGATACCATTTACGGTACCGGATCTGGATAAACTTTACCGGGTTCTGAGATAATCTTCACAAGATTCATAGATTGCCGGTGTGAGGGATAAGAAGGTCCTGGTGATTAGTGTCCCTTTTCATATCCTTTTCTATTGTAACTAAGTACGGACACTTGCCCCCAATGTGGAGAAAAGTGTCCTAGCTGGGTTAGAAGATAGGAGCCGGACACTCGTAGCCACCGGACATTCTTAGCCTCCATACCGGATCCGGTTAATTTAAGTGAAATCATTCCTGAGTCTCAAATTACAAATTACCAGCTGGCATATATCCAATCCATTAAATTCACTACTAGATCGTTTCATTGCCGAGGACCAGACCGGGTTCATACAAGGCAGATATAATGGAGTGAGTATCCGGGTTATTTATGACATCATGTTTGAAACAAAAAATAAAAATACCCGGATTACGTTTGTTATGAGATTTAGAAAAAAAAGAGTTCGAATCCATTTCCTAGTTTTGTCTCGAAAAGGTGATTAAAACTTCAAAGGTTCTACCAAATACCTCTGCACACTTACGCTCATTGTGAACTGTCACATAAAGTCTACTGTGGAACACTCTCACGCATTGTCCTTGAACGTGACGGCGGAGTAGCCAATAAAACAAAGTTCTCGACTGGCTCAATCGAAAGGGATATGATTAACAGTAGGTTTCAAACAGGAACTACCTTAGAATCGAGGACGGTCATAACAAAACGCTGGTTTTGCCACCATGTGGACCTTTGGCCCCTGGAAACTGATGGGTCTAGCCACTGGAATAAAGCCTATACGTGTTAACCGTACCTGGCCTGGCGGGCCCCCCCCTCATAACAAACTTTCTGCGCTGTCTCCGGAACGACACAAAACGGAGAACTGAAACTCCTCGACTTTATAGTTTATCATATTGGGGTCATTTTGAGCCAATTTGCATAACCCCCCGAGCAGAGGATCATGGGTATGATCAAGAAGACAAATTCAAGATGGCGGCAACGTGGGGTACCAGAAAAATGATGTTTTTGTCATATTTCTTCAAAATTTCTGCTTTTCCGCGATGAAAAGTGGGCAAAAGCTATTTTATTTCACATCAGATTAATATTTACTAATTTATCATGCAGTTTTTGCGGAGAAATTGCATAAATAAAAATTCGGAAAATCCGACCAAAAATGCCGTTTTTGAAAATGACGTCACTGTCAAAGCGGCCACAATTTTTTATATTTTCTGGTAGAGCTTGACCCAAGGGTATAGTGTGGTAAGTTTCAGCCCCCTAACTCAATGGGGTAAGAAATATAATTGGGGGGGGGGGGGGGCAGGACAGGACAAGTTCCAAAAAGCCCAGGCCAGATAGGGATAAGATCAAAAGATTTTTGCTAAAAATGGCACATCCACATTCTTGGTCTAGACACAGTTGAGCCTATTTGCTGAAGTCCAAGTCTAAACATTCAAAAATGTACCCAAGCATCGGATTGAACTAGCCTGTAGACTAAAATCTCGTGATCCTACCACGATATGGAGAGAGCTGGGTCTCAGATGGCGGCCATGTTGAAATCCACAATGGTTGACATTAAAGGTTATACCAAATGACTCTATACTACTTTGCATTAAAACATACCCAGTAGTGTTCCAAACAACAAATTAGTATTTTTTTCTCGAATAATGTCGTCGAAGTGGGTTTTAGGACACGAATAGCACACATGTGGGGGAAAACGTATTGGAGCCGTGACCTCTGGTGCATGACGTCACAACCTGATTACGATTGCGCCTTAAACGTCATAGTCTATGACGTCGGGCGTTGTTACGAAAGATTCACCCAACTGTGGGAGTTCTAGCGTGATGTCGCTGACATTTAGCGAGATCGTAATCAGGTTGTGACGTCACAGGTCAAGCGGTCACAGCTGTCGCCGTTTTGAAAGGGGCATGAAATTGACGCACTTTACTGCTGCTATTTCCAACCTTGGGCAGTTTGAAAACATACAAAAATGTAAAACAGGTCTTTATAATCACCTCTACAACAATTTAGCACAAAAAGTATCAGATTTTGAGACCATTTTGTATAACCTTTAAGAGGCAATTCACAATGGTGTCACTATCTCATACCTAGATCCTGAACATGTGGGTAAAATTATATTCCGATGGCGGCCATCATGGAATGTAGTATGACCGCTATTACATGTGACCGAACCCTGACCCTGAAAATGTGGATATATCCAATGGAATAAAGCTGACCACGCGTTTTGGTACGAAACTAATTACATATATAGGTTTCAGATAGCGGTCAAATCCAAGATGGCCGATTGCTTAAAGAGGTAGAAGCGTGATTTTAATTGTTCGGGTAAACTGAACAGCATGATCACTTGCAACATATGCCAAAAGATTTTCAATTCGTGAAGTTTTGTAGGGACCAATATTGTCAGATTCTTCAATTCGATCCAGTCAACACATGAAACTGACTGAGATGACGTCGAATATCGTGACCAGGTGTCCATGACGTCACGTTAGAAGCCGTCACAGTGCAATAAAAGTAGCCGGGTTCCCAACTCCCATCATGCTTCACGCCGGTGCATTATGGGAGCTGGGTACCGGACTACAATAAGGGTGCATTCCACACCTAAATGATGTGCGGCTAAAAACAGGCATGGGTTCGGATCTTCGGCCACAAATTGATGTAAAATCTTTAACAAAAACCCTGTAAAAGTATATATTTTCTAAATGGGCACACCCGTGCCATTATTTCAGAAGATTTGTGAGCAATTGAAACTGAATAGAAAATACGTGCAATCCTCCTTAAACCTTCTTCAACTTTTCTGAAAAACTTCATAAAATATATGAAAATGTGTCAAATTCTACCCGCAACCCAGAGAAAACGTACGAAATGATTTTCTTTTTATGTATGTTAAAGTGTTTCTCATCCAAAGAACAATTTAAAATGGCGAAAAAAACAGGGGGTCGACCTACTCGTTTTTTGTAAAATTTTATCGCCATAAAGGAATCATCATTTTCGCTTCCCGAAAAAGTGCGGATTTTGGCCCGCCAGATATTCAATTCCGGACACGATTAACTCTGTAGTGGCGAGTGAGTGCGATCAACAAGCAATTGTTATATCCTCGTTTGGAGAAATGGTTACGTCCAGCAGGGTGATACTATAGATATCAGCTAGTAGAAAGGTAAGAAGAATTACCATGCTGTCAAAATCGGGCGTCCTTCCTTATTACAAAATTAGGGGCCATTTGTGCGAAACCGTGGCCTAGTGTGGAGTGCACCCTAAAAGTTCTAAGATCGAGTATGACGTTGCAAAGCATCACGCCCGGAATGCCAATGCGCGTTTTGTGACGTCATCTCAGGCACTGGGGTAGACTGGATCCAGCCCCTGTTTCATAAAGTATTTTAAACGGGAAACAAGAGGAAGTAACTCTGCCTGTCATTTTTTTTTTTCATTCTATTTATTTATTTATCAAACGTATATATTTATTAAAGATCATTTTATTATTACTAAATAGTACATATGAAATAGAGACTCATCCAGTCTAGCACTGGGGCCAAGTGCAGGTGCTGTCACGTTTTTTCAGAGAATGTCAGAAATGTGATTTCAATGCCCGTGATATTAAAAATGAGGTCTCAGAAAAACGTTCACCATAGTTGATCTCAACTACTAAATAACTTTTATCGAAATATGTTATTTGCTGAATATTTTTTAAATGACGCTACTACCTCTTTAAGAAGCCCACTGTGCCACCAGGTGATGCACTGACCTTTGAATGTGGGTAAAGCCGCTGGAATAATGTTCATAGCTCGTTTAGATAATGAGATATTGGCGAAAATATGTTTCAGTTGACGGCCATTTTGAAATCCAAAAAGGGCACAAAAAGTTTGGACGGAAAATATATGTGAGAACTATGACCAAAAAAACATGATGATACTATCCTACCCCATAAATCATACCAGGGAGACATCATATTTGACCCAGAGGTGAAACTAAATGTCCCAAGCCAACCTTCTTCGAGGGGAAACACTTTCAGGAAACAGTATTTGATCACGCATTTGTATCTTTGACCTTTGACCCCTGCGCATGCGCACAATACCGGATATTAATAATGGTGCGCAGGGGTCAAAGGTCACTTCCGGTCACGTGACAGGAACCGGAAGTGACGTCACAAGACTGGTGGCGCCACCTGGTTTCAATGTGACCGCATACAGCCTTTTACAATAGCGGATATTAATAATGGTGTAACAAAGGTCACTGCCGGGTCACGTGACAGCCCGGAGTTATGTCCCCCTAGTTCCAGTTTTCGCCACCAGGGACCTGGCCATTGTCCGGGAATATAATGTCCGGTCATCTCCGGCCCTCTCCGGGAGAATATACAGCCATTATCCGCCCTTCCGAAGCATCAGTGGAATGCACAGGGTCCCCGACAATATCGCCATCTATTTGTCCATTATAAATGGCACGTGGGGAACTCTCGTCATAGCCATACAGTGGAAGAAGGGAAAGGGTCCCAGCGGGAATTGAACCCGGGTCGCTTTATCTAGAGGCGAACACGCTATCCATTACACCACGAGTCATATGCTACAAACCGAGGTTAAAAATTGCATATATATATATCTCTACCACACGGCCCATCACTATACGGCCAATACTGGCGCAACTGGACAATGTTGAACCTAATGGGAAACCCATACATGCTCATTGCAGAATGGGTTGTGGGATGTTGTTTTTCACGTCTCACCACGTAGAACACGATGGGCGGGATCCCGAAGCGATTGGTTGAACTTTTTTAAAAAAGTCACTGTGATCATGCGTATTGGGTAAATAGCGCTGGGTGGACGTTTTGGGGCGAGAGGGGCACTAGTGGTCCAATGGGGTCGAGTGAGATATTATTGTAAAGAATACGTGAAGGAGCATCCGACGGGATGGGTGTGATGTGGAACTGACGTCATTCTGCGCATGAGCAGTAGACAAAGGGTATGGAAATAGACGGTTTGGGGCCGGGAGGGACCCCTAGTGGTCCGATTGGGCCGAGTGAGGTATCAATGTGAAGCATACGTGAGGGAGCATCCGACGGGATGGGTGAGATATGGAACTGACGTCATTCTGCGCATGCGCAGTAGACAACAGTGTAGGGGAATAGACGTGTTGGGACCGAGGTGGGCCCCTAGTGGACCGATTGGGTCGAGTGAGGTGTCAAAGTGATGCACTCCTCCAGGGCGATGAAGTCATGGGTGGGTGCATGTAAAATTAGGAACTGTCCCGAAAATATAAAAAGCGGAACACGGACTTTACCCCTAAAATAGGCAAAACCCCTATCAGGCACGTCTAATGGGGCTGATATCGGTCTCCAGCTTATCGGAGCCTGCCGACAGAGGCAGGGTGGGGGAGTGGTTGTATGTAAATTGAGGATTTGTTCCGAAAATATAAAATGCGGAACACGGACTTTACCCCTAAACTAGGGAAAACTCCTATCAACCAGGTGCCCTTTCGGGCCTGTCGTTGAGGCCCAGCAAGAGTTATCTGCCCCTGAATACGACTGTATATGTCCTTCAGATGCGCTTATGTGCAACCGATATATACGAGGGTCAGTCACAGTGTGCGTCATTCACCGTTCGTCATTTGGTCAACCATGTCACCAAGGGACCTGACCATAAATACGAGGGTCAGTCAGAGTGTGTGTCATTCACCCTTCGTCATCTGGTCAACCATGTCACCAGACCTACGAGCCATCCTTCCCCTTACACCCCAGGTGGTGTTACCGGCTATGAGGATAAAGTCACCATCGTTGAAAACCGTGGAGATGTTTGCTGGTCGCGCGTTGAGATCGTATCGAATACGGTTACGCTACACCGTGACGGCTGGACCAAATTTAAACGGGTGTTGAGCGGTGAGCTCGGCGGGGACCTCATCCACATAGACAATGCCATCTACGTACACCGTGGACCATGCTTCCCACGCTTGTGCCGCTACCATGACCCTACGCGAGGCTTCACCCTAGACCCCGATCTGTGGACAGCCTTCGAGAAAATGGTGCCTATTGTGGACCAGCTGTTTACACCGGACCAACGGTCAGCTGTTCAGTTGGGCTGGGCTCGTGCCCTGAGTGAAGCGGCGGCAGAACCCAATGAGCAAATCATCAACCGCGACAAGGAGGAAGACGAGAGGGACTATCCGGTTCTCACCTCTGTGACCTACAGAGATGTCCTGGATTAAACTTAACACCCGTAGTCCACCGCCGGAGGACGACGACGTCATAGATTACCCGGATATGCTAAGTCAGCCCAGTGACAATTTCATCCATACAACGGTGGCCGGTACGGCATCGGAACCCAAATGAAAGCATCCAGAAAGGAACTGTGACCCCAGCGACATATATTCACAGATAATACGGGGTGTACGTTTCATGTTGCAATCCCATGATGCACCATGTTGAAGGCTAATTATCAGAGCCGATTTTTCAGGGCTGTTCTCACTTGGACTGTACTCACTTATCTTAAACTATGCGGCGGGAAAGGTCCCGCTCACCGCTGACCCGGAATGATGATGAGGTGGAGGACAATTTTACCACAGATCCTGACGAACCGCTCATAGAAGTATTACCCATACAGGAAGCTGTGCGTACAATCTAACAACATCATTGGCCTACCATCCGGCACTGTTTTAACCGCCATCGCCCTATATTGGACTTGTACACTTTCCGGTTAGAGGATAACACCAGCCTACCCCACCACGCCTATATCATTTTTGAGGATCACGCTACAGCCTTCAAATTTAATCTCACCTTTGGATATATATTACGGCATATGGAGACGAACCAGCTCCGGTACTTTTACCCCAGTCACAATACCCTCGTATACGATGAACCCTTCATCATTACAGATCTGGCGTCCCTGGACACGGCACCGGCTCTACAACAGACCTTGAATAGCTTGTAATGGGCCAGACAACAACGCCCCAACACCAAATGGCAGGTGGAGATGAGGACCAATGTTACGTTTTACGTGACTAAAATGATCAACCACCCGATCCTTAGATCTCACGTCATGAACTTTTCCTCTATAAATACGAGAGACAGTCAAATCTTGTACCATTCACGTACTGACCATGACGGAGCATATAATAAGGGCGTTTCTCAGCTTGACCCCCGAGGTCTTCCTGCATGTCTATGCGGATAAGGTCGATATCATGGAGGAGGGAGACATCTGTGATGCGGACCCTACACAACTGCGCCCGGCTAACGTTCGTCTGTCCCGGGAGGGCTGGACCAAATTCAAACGGGTGTTGTCTGGTGAACTGGACGGCGACCTCATCCACTTGTGTCACGATGTGTACGTCCGACGCGGCCCCTTTTTTGTTCAATTGGCTCGGCTAGATGGGGGTACAGTGAATTTTACCCTTCACCCTGTTTTATGGTCTGCATTGGAAGATGCAGTGGCAGGTGTGGATCAAGTGCGTACGGAGGAAGAGCGGTCATCAGACGAGTTGGACTGGCCATTTGCCATGGACGATGTGCTGGCAGAAGCCAAAGAAAAAAATCAAAAAGAAACTCCGACCCCGGCCCAAGATATATCCGTTATAAATAAACGATAGAGCCAGGGCCCATCATCATTTGGATAACTTATACTACAGTCCCGACAGTCCGGTTGCGTATAGTGCATTGTCGGCTCTCTATCGAGCGGCCAAGCCATAGGGGATACAACGTGCCCAAGTCCGAGATTGGTTAAAAAAAACAAGACACCTATACTTTACATCGCGCTGCCCGTCGCCATTTCCCACGGAACCGGGTCATCCTTGGTGTTATAGATGCCCAGTGGCAAGCGGATTTGGTCGATATGAGCGCCCTTGCCAAACACAACAATTGGAATCGGTATATCTTGACGTGCATCGATATCCTGTCAAAGTATGCGTGGGTGGTACCCATCCGGACGACAACGGGGGCGAATCTCATAGCGGCGTTCAAGGACATCTTCAAGACTGGGCGCAAACCCTTGTATTTGCAAACCGACGAAGGCACGGAATTCCTCAACAGACTGTTCCAACAGTTTCTGAAAGCCCAGAAGATCTTCTTCTTTCACACCTACAACGAGACCAATTACAAGCGTCTAGTCCGTCATTCATAATCCAGCCGTCGTCCATTAGAGAATATCCGCGTCCATAATCCAAAGACCTATTCCATTTTCCACATAACAGTATTAGCACCAAATTCAAAAAGACAATCATAGTATACATAAACATAGGCTTGTTTCCTGCAAGAGAGAAGCGGTCAACAGTTTTCAATGATGCCGGCAAGACATCATGATGTTCCAAAAATATCAAATCCGTATCGCTGATCAGTATTCTTAATCCATAATATTCGTTATATTATAGAGTCGTCATCTAAAAAAAAGATGTATCTCAGTCACGCTTTGATTGTGACTGTTCATATGAGTACCATGAGGATCTTGAAGTGCATGGGTTTATACGGCCCCTAGCCCCGGGTTAAGCGGAATTAGACACAAGTTACGAAACGTAGCGCCATAGATCTTGCACGCTACGTTCGTATTTTGTTATCAGCATGCGATATGTTTCGCCACATTTGAGAAACTTTGAGTGGAGGCGCTTGGTGGAATAGCCCTGTTTTATAAGTTTCTGCAACAATGTTTTGTGACGTTGATTAAAATCATCACATTTAACACAGGATCTAGCAAATGTTACTAAGCGAGATATGTATACGCTATATGCAGGTCCCACTGAAATATTACTATCCAGAAAGGGATAGTTTACGATGTCGAAATTGTAATCATCTCTTTTGTCATAAAGTCGACGAGAGAGAATGCCCGCTTCATTTTTATAGAGATAGAGATCTAAATAAGATGTGCCTGTAGGGCTATCTGTAGTTTCCTTCAAATCCAGTGAAGGTGGATATATATCCTTCACTGCGTCATTTATATAGCGATTATCCACAGCGAGAAGATCGTCTATATAGCGTTTGGTGAATGAGAAGGAACGGGCTTTGAATGGATCGGTTTTTGAAAGCGCCTGCATATAGTCATATTCATAAGAGAACAGATACAGGTCGGTCAACAGGGTGCACAATTAGTACCCATTGGAATACCTATATCCTGCTGATATATTGTGTTGCCAAGTTTCACATAGATATTTTTAATGAGAAATTCAAGCAACTCTATAAACAAAGAAACATCCCATGAATGATATCTCTTGTATGTAGTCGAGCTAAAGAATGCTTTATGGCTTCCGACATTAATATATCTACGATCAGTTTTCTTGAACACAGATACTATTAATGAACTTATACGGTCAATAAGGTCCTGATGAGGGATTGTAGTATAGAGTCGAGAAATCCCATGTGGATACATGTCTGTACGGTATGTGACCTTTAGCATCAAGTTCTTCCGTAAGACATTTTGAGTTTTTCAATATCCACATACATTCAACGCCAGAGTTCTTAGAAATAATGGCGCAATACCTTTCCCAAAATGCTTTTACCTCCTGAAGGGCCCTCGTCAATAGGGTTGAAAGAAGCTTGGTGGTGCAGCTTCTAGAACCAGCTATGAATCTAGCTTTGTATGGTGATTTATGCATTTTGGGAGTCCAGTACATTTTTGGTATGTCGTTATGATTGGTTGGAAGACGAATACCTCTTTCCCTGAGAAACTTTTTGTGATTGTTAAATAAATCTTCCAGAGTAAATGCAGTTTGGGAGTAAGTAGACGTATTTGATGAAGATATGTCTACACTCAATTCTTTAACCAGCACCTGGTAATAGTAATATTTACATATGAATATTATATTATTCGGAGCTTTGTCTGCTGGGACTATGACGAATTTACTCTGGAGATTTGCTAGAACTTCTTGCGAATTGAGGTTTCTCAGAACTTGTTTTGCTTGGGGAAGAGTACTTCTGTCAATATGGCGGATTGTTTCAACGACCTTGCTCTTGGTGAGGTCCAGCCAATCAGCGAGTACTGTAGGTTCAACTTTTTCTCGCTTAGACCAATCAATAACGTACTGTTCCAATGCAGACAGGACTATCTTCTGGTCGGCCTTCAGATTTATTCTTCTTGGCTCTCTATATTTAGGTCCCTTCATCAGGAGTAATTTCAGATCTTTATCACTCACCACATCAAGATCACCAGTCACAATATGTTTGCATGGTGTATAGATAAAGTTCGACAATTCACAATCACAACTATAGCCTCCTGACGTGTATAAGTTCCAGTCAAACTCCTGGACAGCATTGGAGTAATTGAATATTTTGGTGGCTATAGATTTAGTGTACTTATATGAAATGCAAGGAGGTTCTGTGAACTTAAAATAGTTTGGTACAGCGTTGCGTACCTCTGGATCATTCAGGATTCGAGGTAAATTAATGTTGTCCAGTCCTTTATCTAAGTAGTTGAGTTTCAAGAAAAGCCGATCTTGAGAGGTTTCGATTATGTTCACTGGACGATACAACCGAAAATACGCTATATCTTGACATACTTTACTGATTTTTGATGGTATTATATTTCCTGAAGACGCAGATTGTTGTATATCTCTGGTTATTTGATCTAAAGCTCTCAGAGGTAACGCATACAGAACTGTACGTAAGCTATGTATACTATTGGGTGTCCGTTGTGGAAAGGTTCAACAGGACATTCAGAGGCCGCATGTATAAATATTTCACCTATAAGAATACAAGGCGGCACATCGCTGTTCTCCCGAAACCTGTGAATAGTTACAATCGAGCCTATCACCGGAGTATACAGAGTGCCCCCGTCACCGTTACCAAACGCAATGAAGCCCAAGTCTTGTCTTGTACCCCATGCACCCCCAACCTCGACCGAAGGAGGTGTTCAAGGTCGGGGACCCTGTACGGATCAGTAAAGGCAAGGGCAAGTTCGAAAAGAGTTACCTTCCCAACTGGAGCGATGAGCACTTCGTCATTAAACGTCGCATACCCCGACAAACGCGAGTCTATAAACTGGAAGATCTTCAACGGGAACCGTTGCTAGGGACGTTTTACGAGCAAGAGTTACAGCCCGTGGTGAAAACAAAGCAAGACTACTACACTGTGGAACGCATCCTGAAATTCGAGCAACGTCGAGGCAAGACGATGCACTTCGTGAAATGGCAAGGCTGGCCCAGTTCCTTCAAGTCCTGGCTCGCGGTCAACCAGGTGAAACGACTATAAAGCCAGACACTACCGCCATCATCCTTCATTCCACGTTCGACCATGAACACGGTGCTATGGACAAACAGCAGCTGCCTCTGAACACAGCGTATCCCAAAACGCACAAAGCGCAAGTGGGCTTTGTGGTGACATTGTTAACCCTACTGGGCATTTTATATGGGGGTGTGTTTTACGACGTAGCCTATCTCAGCACTCTACTCATCCCACCAAAGACACAACCACCAGCCGTCAGTGCAGGTCAGACGAATGTACAGACATTCTCTACACCAGTCAAACCCGTGATCGAAACGAGTCCAGTCATCACCACCACACCGAGTATACAGTTTAGGTCAACATCGAGCTCTACACCAAGTATTGCAGTGCCCACTACGTTTGAAAACCCACCGGATTTCATCACTCACAGTGAACGCCGTAACGTACCGACAACGGCGATCGACGTTGTTGCACCCACCACCCCAGTTCACTCGTGCCAAATTTACAAGAGCGGGTTACCACGACAGCGGATACACCAGCGGTCCAACCATGGACCCCCAGTGGCAACATCCCTTTACTTGCGTCATCGCAGGACCGACTGGTTCTGGCAAAACACACTTCGTCCAGAAACTCCTCCACTACGCCAACAACATGATCACACCATCCATTGCCCGCGTCGTGTGGTGTTACGGAGAATGGCAGGCGGCGTATGCAGCAATTTTCAACATCACGTTCGTTGAAGGGCTACTCAACCTGGCCGATTTGGAACCGGACAGGATCAGTACTGTGGCTCAATTTCATAACAAATCTCTATAATAACCCGTGTGATGAAGGCGAGTCGGACGTGGCGCCATCTGCACATGAATGGGTGCGTGGAGAACTTGGACTTGGGACGTTTTAATTTGGATATGTCGTCAAAATTATGGAAAAAAGGACTGTACGTAAACACATGGAAATTGTGCAGGAGGAGCAAATTTCGGGCCGTGAGTCGAATTTCGCTGGAAAGTCATTATGACCATGCTCTCTCGTCAGGGAGGCCTGGGGTGGACGTTTTAGTGTATATGTAAGCCAAAAATGGTCCGTAAGGGCTGCTTTGGGGTATCATTTTGAAGCGCTCGTGCCGTGATTCCTGTTGAAAGACACATCTTTCTGCGTACGCACAGTCAGAAAATTTAGAGGCAGTTGTGGTCAATTTGTTTTGTGGTTTAAACTATAGGGTGTGGGTATTTGGTCGTGCTCTCTCAGAACGCTGTACCGTACGATAGGAAAGGTCTCAGGGCCGTTGGCTGAATTTCGATGGAAAGCCAGGATGCGCACTCGTACTCGTCAGGCAGGCCTGACGTGAAGGTTTTAGGGTCTAGGTGAGCCATCAGTGGTCCGCATGGACTGTGTGGGGTACCATTTTGAAGCTCTCGTGGGGTATATTCAGGCTGGTGGGGCTTTTGTTGGAAGTCACGTTAATCGGATAGTAGTATAGAAGGAGCCGTTCCCGAATGGCACTGAAACTCGGTTGGGGCTATAGGTGAGCCATCGCTGATTCAAATGGAACGTGCAGGGTCTAATCCCGAAGCTCTCGTCGGGTAGAGTTAGACTGGGGTTGTTTCAATGGTCTGTGCAGAGTGGGATGCACTCGAGGTGTAGACTACGATTGGCGTGGATTTTATATGCATGAACTGTTGGGGAATAGTAGAGAAAGGGGCATTTTTCTGGTACGCAGCTTACAGAGTGTCGTATTGCAGCTTTCATCAATAAAAAGTTCAGCGATGTTACATCATACCCAAGCCTGGGGCGGGCGGGGGGTGGAGGCGCCCTGTCTATGTTTATTACGGTTTTTATTCTTGAAATAAAAATTGAAAATCAAACGTCATGTTCTTTTATATCAAGCACCGTAATATTAGGCGCAGGTGTGTCCAGAGCTGACTTTAGCTATCAGTACGTGGACGAATAGAGTGTTTAAGAAATGCTACGGTCCATCGGTGCATGTTCTGGGCAAATATGTTCAGCTTGTGAAGTGATCTGTTAAGCCACAAAACCTGCCATTTGTTGTTGGGGCTTTGTTGACGGGCCCATTCCAAGGCATCCAAGGTGTCCAGTTGGGCCAACGCTGTCCCCAGTGATGCAAGATTCTTGATGGTAAAGAGTTGGTCGCACGCATGGATGTTGGTGCTGGGGTACAAATACCGGAGTTGACCCGTCATCTTATGGACTCGTACCTTGCCCCCAGACTCGCGAAGATCCGAGGACAAGCAAACGGTAGCCATCTTGCCATCAGTGACTGACTGATCTGTCTGGCCGAGTTACGTCACCGGTCCAGGCCGGTGACGTCAGACAGGCATGTGCACAAAAGCTAATTTCTAAGAAATTAATGGCTAACCTTCATCACAGGAGTTACTGCGATGTAGTTCTGTTCATCATAAATCACCCGACATGCGGAGATATTATGAAATAACAGGAGGCAAATAGGAGGTTCGCTTCAGTCTGAAAAGGGCATTTGTATGAGAAAAAAAACATATATATTTGTTTTCGAAAAGAGGGGATCGCCCAAACCCAGAGTTCCAATAAAAACTGGACTTAACCCCACGTGCGCTCAAAATGACGCCCCACACGGTCCATTTTGACTCATCTAGATCCTAAAACTTCCAGCCCAGGCCTGCCTGACGTGTGAGAATGCGCATCATGACTTTTCACCGGAAGTTCGCCAACATTCCCGAGACACTTTCCATCGTACGCTACAGCGTACATCAAAACTACCCACAAAACTCCCACCTCAAATGCCCTTTACTACTATTTTCATGCTGAGTGTGCACACAATGACGTGACTTCAAATACAAACCACGCCACTCTGACTCTACGCCATGAGCGCTTCAAAATGAGACGCCACACGATCGATATGGACCACGGCTGGTTCATCTATACCGAAAACCTACCACCTGCCTGACGAGTGCGTATGCACAATAGGGCGTTCAATCCACGGCTGCTCGATACTGGGATCGCACCGATCATAGACCCATACTAATACCAAGCCGATACGTCATCAGTCTGTTTGTAGGATAGCGGGCGAGTCTGGACAGGCCAGGGGAAATTGCGTTTCACTGCGATCGCACAACGCACTTTGGAATTTCGCCTGACGTCATGCCGACGTACGAGACTGTGAGGCCAGTACGAACCTTGCCTATGGAATAGTCCTTGACCTGTATCGACGGTCATGCTAACATACCGGCCGGGGCTTTCAGAAATGATGGACTGACGTCGTGACCAACGTATGTCTTCAATGTTTAGATTCTGTGAGGCTATACCATAAGGGTCAGCGTGGTCATGTAATAAAGAGAGAGACAGAGAGAGAGAAGGGGGAGAGAGAGAGAGAGAATTAAGGTTTAACGGGTGTATGTATAACTTGCAACACTCCTTGATGATGCCCTTCTCCGAAAACATGTTGAGACTTGCTGGCCCCAGAATTGATGACGTCATAGAAAATTCCCAGACAAGCTCGGACTTGTCTTGACGTGTCCTGTACAGACCTTTTGGTCTTTGATATATGTTGGCATTTGTGGGAAGTTGATGCTTGGTCGACATCGGGCCTTACAGACTAGTTTTTTGTGTTAAATGCCGCCATTTACATCTGACGACGATACAGCTCACCAATCTCCAATGTACGAGTTGTCACGGCGAAACAGCTCACCAATTACCAGTATACGAGTTGTCAGAGCATTTCCATCATAGCTCTCTAGATTTGTATCTAATACCGCTTATGCCGGTGCTAGGGGCCGTGTGGTCATATCATCCAAGTTGCCACATGAACAGGTACAATAAAAGCGTACCTGAGATACAACACATATCACGAATCGTTAGATTCTTGGTATGTGCTTTAGAATAGGTTAACCAGAAGACTATTCTGTGAAGTCATGTGACGCAGTCAGTATGTCGGCACCTCTTCCCACTTCACTTATATGTGTTGTAATTGAACATTCGTGCTCACTCGCCAAAGTTCGGGTTGATGTTGTGAGGTGACCAAACATTGGTGTGAGGACCAAATTTTGGTGGAAGGAAGCTTTCAAATGCAAATTCACGATAACATGGTTCGATAAACACCAGACAGTAACCAATAACTCATACGCGATTCGGGCATGTATAAATTACAACAAAAAAACTAGACCACACATTTCTAGCGTGTGAATCTTCGATTTCAAATATTCGCACGCGCGTATCCATGAGAACTTGGAAAACGAGGATCTAGAGTAGGGGTTTGCCGGTCATACGATCAAATATTAGAATTGTTTTCTTTCCTGTTGAAGCGTCTGTAAGACAAGCTGATTGAGAGATATGGTTTATGGTACGATGGTATCATCACACGATGGTAGATTGATTGCATAATCAATGCTGTGATCTATCCGTACACCGTCATTCTGCTTTGTTAAATTCTGTTCGTCAACAGATTTGAATTTTTCGATAAACTTTCTGTTGGGAATATACTAATATGTATTGTATTGATAGAGAGGTCAAATAAAACGAAATAAAAGTAATTTGACATCTCTCAGCCAAAAGATATTTACAGAATTAAACTAAAGTTGTAGACCCTCATTCGTCCCAGTTTAAATTATTTCAAAAGTAGATCCTGGAGGCTCATGACATCATCCTCTGGGAAGCAGCAGGAACGCAACTTGACTGGGTGGTGCTTAGTTGATTTCTTCGCGATATGATTGAAATAATGTCGAAAGCGACGTTAAATCCTATTCGCTCACTCACTCATCTGGTGTGATCGCTTGACGTGAAAACACTGAAACAAGATGGTAACCTAATATGATAGAGTACAGTCTTAACGTAGATCCACCTTTATTTATAGAATGTACAGTGAAGTGCCTGAAGAGTATTCAAGGTAGGATTGACCTTTAAGGTCAATTCACGTTGACCTCCGGAAGTGACCGCACATTACCGGAGATTATCCGACATTACCGCAGATTCAGGCGAAGGGAAAGCAAGTATAAAACTAAACCGCGGCAGGGAATCGCTATTTGTCTGCGACGGAAGTGACCGCATCACCGCGGAGGAAGTGATCGAATTAGCGCAGAGGAAGACGCCCGTTCAAAGGTCACGCGATCGGAAATACCAAAACTATAACGACCATGACCTCCCTCCCAGAGAGGTCAATACTGGGGTTTTCCACTTTCTCCACTACTTACATACTTCACAGTTTCCCGTTGGATTGTTGTAGATGTTGTGTTTTGAGGAACTCAAGGGAGATTGGTTGACCAAATCAAGGATTCCTAATATTCAAATGCCAAATGTACCTCCTCGTTAAATACAGTATAATTATTATTAATATTAAACCTTTTAAGAATAATACTATTTCAGACTGTTAATGTACTCGATTTTATGAAAGCTGGAAAGGGGAGACCACTGGTACCGTTACCTCACCTAACGAGCAAATAAGTCATTTGCACACGACCCAAGCTGTAGTCAGTTGATTGAATCTGCAAACATCACTGTGTTCTCAGCTTCTCGCATCAGTTCGTAAAATCTGAACATGGCTTTACGTGCAGTTTGTGTTCTTAAAGGCGACGCGGACGTGAAAGGCGTTGTTACATTTGAACAAGAGGTTGGTTGTTTTAAACAGATTGCATAATCAATGCTGTGATCTATCCGTACACCGTCATCCTGCTTTGTTAAATTCTGTTCGTCAACAGATTTGAATTTTTCGATAAACTTTCTGTTGGGAATATACTAATATGTATTGTATTGATAGAGAGGTCAAATAAAACGAAATAAAAGTAATTTGACATCTCTCAGCCAAAAGATATTTACAGAATTAAACTAAAGCTGTAGACCCTCATTCGTCCCAGTTTAAATTATTTCAAAAGTAGATCCTGGAGGCTCATGACATCATCCTCTGGGAAGCAGCAGGAACGCAACTTGACTGGGTGGTGCTTAGTTGATTTCTTCGCGATATGATTGAAATGATGTCGAAAGCGACGTTAAATCTTATTCGCTCACTCACTCATCTGGTGTGATCGCTTGACGTGAAAACACTGAAACAAGATGGCAACCTAATATGATAGAGTACAGTCTCAACGTAGATCCACCTTTATTTATAGAATGTACAGTGAAGTGCCTGAAGAGTATTCAAGGTAGGATTGACCTTTAAGGTCAATTCACGTTGACCTCCGGAAGTGACCGCACATTACCGGAGATTATCCGACATTACCGCAGATTCAGGCGAAGGGAAAGCAAGTATAAAACCAAACGCGGCAGGGAATCACTATTTGTCTGCGACGGAAGTGACCGCATCACCGCGGAGGAAGTGATCGAATTAGCGCAGAGGAAGACGCCCGTTCAAAGGTCACGCGATCGGAAGTACCAAAACTATAGCGACCATGACCTCCCTCCCAGAGAGGTCAATACTGGGGTTTTCCACTTTCTCTACTACTTACATACTTCACAGTTTCCCGTTGGATTGTTGTAGATGTTGTGTTTTGAGGAACTCAAGGGAGATTGGTTGACAAAATCAAGGATTCCTAATATTCAAATGCCAAATGTACCTCCTCGTTAGATACAGTATAATTATTATTATTATTAAACCTTTTAAGAATAATACTATTTCAGGCTGTTAATGTACTCGATTTTATGAAAGCTGGAAAGGGGAGACCACTGGTACCGTTACCTCACCTAACGAGCAAATAGGTCATTTGCACACGACCCAAGCTGTAGTCAGTTGATTGAATCTGCAAACATCACTGTGTTCTCAGCTTCTCGCATCAGTCCGTAAAATCTGAACATGGCTTTACGTGCAGTTTGTGTTCTTAAAGGCGACTCGGACGTGAAAGGCGTTGTTACATTTGAACAAGAGGTTGGTTGTTTTAAACAGAGCTTGAAAGTCGTTCGATGTTGGTCCTTTTTCGAACACAGTTTGTGTCGCCATGTGCTGCCGCCATGTGCTGCCGCCATGTGCCGGCCGGCCGGTCTCAGTGTCGTGGAACAGTAAAAACGACGAGAACAACAACACTCTTTTACATAATTATTATGCAGACAGTTGAATATAAATATAATTTGGGTATGATGATGCTTCTCATCGTTGGCCTAATGGTCTGTATTTCATAACTTGTTTCACGCGTGGGAGATTTATACAGATTCAGATTCAGATTCGTTTATTGGCGCAAACACAAATCACATTGGTTAAGGCCAGTAACAGTATACATGAACAAGTGTATGATTTTACATGGCTCAACAGAGGCTCGAATTGTTTTCAATTATTTCAAAAACTGGTACATGTCAATCTGCCTGTACAGAATATCAACTGACTCCTGTCGAAGCTTTGTATTACAAATTTAGCAAATACTCCGGTGATTTTAAAACTATCACATTTTAAAAGTTTGGTGAACAATATACGAGAATGATACTCTGAATTGGGGACGGTCAGACCCAATTCACGAAATAGCGACAATCTTAGATCAGCAGTATTTAAACAATGCATAACAATTTTACTCATCCCCAATAGAGCCCACACAAAACTGGCACGTTCGACCGTTCCTGGGTATAATCGGTTTATGGTAGCGGCCAGTTTCGATTTCTAGCTTATGGTTGCTTATTCTTAGTTTGGTAAGCATCACTCGTTGAGAGGTAGTTAACTTATAAGAGAGATACTTCTCAAAGCCATAGTCTTGTTTAAATGAAGCATAAGTATCCAGTTTATGATTTGATGGACTGGACATCGTACTTCGCCAATTCTGTGTAAACTCGTCTGTTATTCTACTGGCAAACAATCGTGGAAAATGGCTGGTACTAATAATTGCCTGAACATTAGTCGAGTTGCCGTTTTCATCGGGGGTGGGAGGGTGGGGGTGGGGAAGGTGTTGCCGGGAAAACTGTGGTTCCCAGTGGAGTCCCCTTGTATTAATGGAGTAGGAGGAGAGTATATATGAATATTGATATCATATTAACTGACCATCATTCAACAAGCCCCTGTGACTTAGACCCGGTGAAAGTTTTCATGACCAACGATCAAAATATAGGAGGTTTTGAGTAAAACATAGGAAAATATATAAATGACTATAGCGAGTGTGAGAAGTGTGTGTGTGTGGGGGGGGGAGGGGTGATGTTAAAGATTTACAACTTAGGCACCCTTGATCGATTCATCCGGTATTACATGTACATTCTGTTTTCCGATTTGCACGAGTGACTTGTATTTCTGTTGTTGCGCTTGGGCGTGTATGCAAATAAACTTGAACTTACAGCTGTGGCTGCTTTTTTTTTCACAGGGAGCTGATACACCAGTTAAAGTGACTGGTGAAATCACAGGGCTTGCTGAAGGTAGTCATGGCTTCCATGTTCACGAGTTTGGGGACAACACCAATGGTAGGTTCAAATTTTTATGCCACTGCAACTTACTCTGCATTCAAGTGGAATTATGTTTTTGCTTGTCCTTCGTACACTCCACAGGTGCGTTGTCACTGTTGCCCCGAAGAAGCCTATTGATTTTGAGATTAATAGGTCATGCGTCACGATCACAATATCTGAGGTATGCTACTGGTCTTCATTGAGATCAGAAATGTTGACCATGTGACAGCAACAAGGTCAAATTATTTGGGGTCAAAGGTCAGTGGTCAACTTCAGTCATGATAGTCCTAAAATGATACTGTGGCAGTGTGGGGCTTCCAGGGATTGACCTATAGCTGGGATGTCATTGTGCACACCACAGGTCATGGTAAGAATAGGCCTCAGCTCCTCAGACAGCTTGTCGTAAGAGGCGTGTGATTCCCGGGTGTGAAAAGGAATATTAGGACCCAACGTCGTGATATGACTGAAGTATAGTTGAAAGCAACGTTAAATCATATCCACTCACTCACCCTAGTCCTAAAATGTAGCATTGTTTTTTGAGATAATTTGAATATTACATTCTTCTGGTACATGCAATGGGTACATTTAGTCTGTGTTACACGAATCTTGGAGTGACCTAAAATCATTTGAGAATGTTCTTGCAGTGGGCATAACTATGTAGTTTCTAGGGTCTCCTTCATTAAGAGTATGTCACCTTAGACATGTTAGAGGGTATCCTGAGTCGACATACCCCACACAGCATCAAACTATTCCTTAGTCGGTGTTAGTAAGCTAGGTACCACAGAAAATGGTTGTACTAGATTTTCTAATCCTAAAATTCAATTTTTAATTACTATCAAAACTCCGTTTTCGCTCCAAATGCATGACCTTTGACGTGACCAAGGGAGATGCGCCCTGATCGCCCGTGCTGATCAGATAGAAGAAACCTGAACAACTCTGATATGAGGCCCCGTGAGGCTTCCGGGGATTGACCTGGGATATCATTGTGCACACCACAGGTCATGGTAAGAATAACCCTCAGCTCCTCAGAAAGCTTGTTGTAAGAGGCGACTGACTGAGGCACCCGTGAGGTTCTCGGGTGTGAAAAGGAATAGGACCCCACCCATGTGGTTCTCGGGTGTGAAAAGGAATAGGATCCAACGTCGTGATAGGACTGAAATATAGTTGAAAGTGACGTTAAATCATATTCACTCGCTCACGGACTCTGGTATAATATATGAGCCATATATTTTCACGGGGCGATGTAGGCCCGTAGGGACTAATGGTCCTGTTCTGTAGTCAGGAAAAATTGAGCTGCAGCTCTGTGTCTTGCTAACACAGCAAAAGATAGAGTTCTTACACGACAAGAAAGAGGTCTGAAACTTCCTTCTTTAGAATGTCCAGGTTTCTGTGTTTTTAATGTTCGCGTATAGTTGCAGGTCTGATATGTTTAAGTTACATTTCCATTTATCTAATTTTATGCGTGTTTTAGTTCATTTTCCAGTGGCACTACTTTCGTGCTCAAAATATGTCGTCTGCTAAACCACAGATTTTGAGAGGCGCATGTTGAGTGATTTTGTGGGACTAACTCATTCTCATTAGAAAGCGTGTTTGGGCAGTAATTTAGTATTAAATAATACCAGTATAAGTGTAATTCATTGTAGAAAACAATGGGATATTTCACTTTGCCTGTATTCATTTACATTTTCATGAAATATGTGTGTTGAGTTAGTTTGGAATTTTCGCCATTTAAGCTCACCCCTCAAGACCCTCTCCATTATCTTTTTATAGTAAGTTTCTAAAATCCAGTGGTGGTCAAATCATTTACGTAATAATTTCCCTGTATTCAGAAATGTTTTCTTTTCATTCTACTTCTGAAATATTCATGAAATGTTGCAAGCATTTTCCCCTGATCTACAGAAAGAGCTCTGCATATCAGTTTTGAAGCTGTAAGGTGACAGGGGAGATAACCAAATAGAACTGTAATATACTAGGGAGGAGGTATGAAACAATATGAGGCCATGAGAGGATGCATCCCAGCATAGCTTCAGTCCATCTAACCATGAGGATTTTACATTGTATCTCAATACTCATTTTTACCCCTCGGCCAATTTTGGCCATGGGGTATTGTCGTCTTGAACGTCCGTCTGTTCGTACGTCCGTACGTGAGCGAGATAGACGGAAAACGGTTCCACTGAAGAATTCCAAATTTGGTATGCTTATTTACCTAGTCAAGGACCAGAAGCCTAGTGAATTGGGACCTGATTGGGTGGAAACCTTGGCGGCCATCTTTAATTTTATGCAAAATGGATAATGATCCATATCTCGGAAACCATTCAACTGTTCAATACGAAAGTTAGTATACATCATAGATACATTAAGCAACTTTCAATGAATTACCAAACCAGCTTTTCTGATTAGCTGGAAATCCTGGAGGCCATCTTTAATTTATGCAAAATTGATAATGATACATATCTCTGTTACCATTCAATTGTTTTATATGAAAGTTGGTATTCATCATCGGTGCATACAGATACTTTAAATCGGGACCTGATTTGATTGACTGAAAACCTTGGTGGCCATCTTTAATTTATGCAAAAACTTTAATGATATATATCTTTGATATCATTTAAGTGTTCTATACCAAACTTGGTATACAGCATCGATGTATCAAGAGACTTGCAATGAATAACCACATCAGTTCCTCTGAGTGGAGAGAAGGATGGGTGGCCATCTTTAATTTATGCAAAATCATTAATGATCTCGTTTTCTGATACCGTTCAAGTGCTCGAAGTAAAATTTGGTATACATCATCGATGCATACTCACGACAAATGACAGTTCTGGTTTCTCTGATTGGGCGGAAACCTTGGTGGCCATCTTTAATTTATGCAAAATCTTTAATGATGTATATCTAAGATACCATTTCAGTGTTCTATACAAAACTTGGTATACAGCATCAATGTATCAAGAGAATTTCAATTAATAACCACATCAGTTCCTCTGAGTGGCGGGAAGGATGAGCGGCCATCTTTAATTTATGCTAAATCATTAAGGCCAAGAAAAAAAATATGTCTGTTTCCGGTTACCCGACCGAGTCTAGATAAATCGTGCGACTCTAAAAATTTTATCAGCAAATTCCAACGAAATCTACCAAGGCCGCGTTTTACGACAACAACAACACAACCGTAAAGCGGCGCGCCCACAGTCAGCATACCGTAAAGTGTGACTGGAGCTGACCGCATGGCATGGCGGCAGGTTGACGATCTTTTCAGGAAATAAAGCACCTACTTCTAGGTCGGGATTCGAGAAATCAGCAACCCGATTACGCTTCAGTCGACTTGATCATGTTTACCAGGACAATTTTAAACATATTCTCCATCAACTTCGAAAGAAATCTACTGATTTGATGGCTTGAAATGACGTTTGTTAAAGCAGTGTTTAGCGGACACGGCAGCTTGCAAGTGGTGTTCGTTTTCAGCGAAATCGGCGACGACACAGTCAAAGCTAGTCGCCGTCAAAGTCTAACCGACCGGTACCATTTCTCCGCTAAAAAATCCAAAATTTCCCGACTTGTTTTATTATGAATGCATTGAAATAAACCCCCAAGATTCAAGCAAGTAATAATTCTTCTGTTTTCGAGAAATGGCTTGTTCAAATCATTGTACACTACTGTTGTACAGTCAGGAATCGCGTCTCGTTTCTCAAATTGTTCGAGTTAGCTAGTCGCTGGTACAAACCTCCATGATGTTCAAATTAATTTCCCATTTCATTTTATGTTGTTTATGTCAATTTTTTCTTCAGGCTTTTCCAAAAAATAAGTACACTCTCTCTATGGAAGGCACTGAAATTCCACATGGAATTTTGTATTTTTCACAAAAAATTTCATCATTTCTGGGCGGAAATCCTTGAAATATATTGTTTTGCATATCAAGTTAATAAATTAAAATGATACTCGTTTTGGTGGTAAACAGCAGTCAAACACATTATTGGCAATTCTCATTTCCATAATATCAGTACAATAACTGGTTTCAGCAGAACTTATTGAAATATCAAGATTTGCTGGATCCAGTAGAGATAAAAATACCAACAATATATTTTGAGGGTATCTCCCCCTTTATCTTTTGGGGGATAAGATCTTTTGAATATCTGAAAATATGGGGGGATGTGTCCTGGGAGAATATGTTAAAGTGGGTGGGAATGTTATACAATCAAGAATATATTTGTAGACCATTGTATATGGGACAGGAGTACTGGACATCAAAATAAAATTTATTTCCAAAATAAAATTTTTTTTGGCCCTACCTACTCTATTTTTTTCTGGCCCGTAATCGGAAACAGACATATATTTTTTTTTGGCCTAATGATCTCTATCTCTGATACTGTTTAAATGCTCGATGTAAAATTTGGTATACATCATTGATGCATCAAGAAACTTATGTAATGAAAACCGGTTTCTCTGATTGGACGGAAACCTTGGGGGTCATTCTGAATTGCAAAATTTTTGATAATCTTTATATTTGTGACTTGACTGCTTGGTGTTCCTGACATCTTGGTTCAAATTGAATACATTATGAATGTACCGAGAGACGAGGGGTTTTCAGATACGCAGCTTCGTATTGTTATTTACTGCTGAAGGATATGCTTTCGATTATCTGAAAAAAGTGAAATTTTTACAAATATTGGTAACATGCAGTGAAGACATTATTTTATCATTTCATCAGGTTGGTTTCATAATAAATGTCTGTCCCAGCGGTTTTTAAAAAAAATATATATACGTGTACAATTACACTAATGCACTAGAGATCCTTGTTGAGAGGAATGTGTGAGACTACAAGTATGGCTCTTCGCCATGAGATGGAACATCGAAGAGTTAGTGGAATTATTCCAACAGCCTATTTTACATTTAAATAGCCCCGTTTCAGTGCCTAAGGCTCTAGTTGTTTTTGAAATTATTTCAGTGCATTATATAATTGCATTTGTTCATGCAAAATTATCACCACATGATGCATTGCTTCATTTCAAAAGAAGAGGGATCAGCTTAAATCAGTGCACCAAGCTAAAAATCACAAGAACTTAAAACGTCATATTCCTGAAACATTTGTATCTAAGATGAAACGGATCAGAAACACAGCGACTCCTAAGTCGTTACGTATTAAAATCTCTGGTTTGATCCATATAGGTTATACAACCTATATGCTATGTCGAATGATCTCAGATAACATTTATTGACAAGGCACAAGTTGGTATCTCATTGATGATTATCACCACAATCATCATGACGCGTTCATAAAGTTAGACTGTGGTTTGCAGTTCGTTATTCGGGACCAGTCATTCAGCGACTCATAACAGCGCCCCCTGGCGTCAGATTTGGGATATGAATATGCAAAGATATAGAGCATGACATTCTCTCTTGCTATACAGAGTTTGGAGTTCAAAGTACTCCTAATAAAAACTAGAGCCTATGGGCTTTAATGAGATCTGGTAGCTGGGTTATTGGGGGATAAGTTTGTAATGAAATAAACGCACAATTATATATTTAATTTCAAGTTAAGGACAGGTGGCACCAGGCCCGAATGTATGTGGCTAAAACACAATCACAAGTTACATCCTGTGACAAGGTGTATGAAGGGCCGTTCGCGCCATAAACGCATCCTTTAAACGTTTTAACTTCTTAAACGTTTAAAAATTGTAAAGCTTTAAAAAGTTTAAACGTTTAAACTTGAACCAACCAATCAGATGTTATGAACTGACATTTTCCTGTTAAAAAGCAAACGTTTCCAGTTGTAAATTCGCGACTTCAGACGTTTCCTGTCAAAAGAAAAATTCAGTCTTTTAAAGGTTTCCGGTTAAAAGGATAACGTTTCCGGTTGTGATCGTCCAATCAGATTTTTTATTTGGGCCGCGTGTATTCCAACATATACACCAACACGTGCAAATCTCCACTGGCAAACGTTTCCGGTATGTAGTGTATTTTAACCAATGAAAAACGTTCTTACAAATTAGGTTTTGGAGAATATCTTTGACACCGGGACAATTTGCGCAGGACATGATGCACGGTCGGCATGAGGAATACAATATGCTCGAATATTTGTAAGGGTTATTTTGATTGGTTCAAACAGACTACATAGCGGAAACGTTTTGCCAGTGGACACGTGTTGATGTTGAGGTTTGAACATATGCGGCAGCAATAAAAAAATCGATAACGATTTCCCTTAAACCGGAAACGTTTAAAAGTCTTGAATATTACTACTGGAAACGTTTGCCTTTTGACAGGAAACGTCTAAGTATTGGACGTTACAACAGCAAACATTTGCTTTTGGACAGGAAAGGTCTTCCAAATGTCAATTCATGACATCTGATTGGTTGGTGCAAGTTAAACGTTTAAATTTATTAAACGTTTGGATTTATGGCGCGAACGGCCCGTCTTGAAAGGTACCGATATAATGAAGTTGAACATACCAAATAAAGGCAGTTCTAGGATAAAAAGTAACTCCGAAAATGGAAGCCGAAATATAGAATATTATATCACAATGACTTCCATTTTAGGAGTTACTTTTATCGTAGTTTATGTGAAATTGATCTGTGGGAACAATGAAAGGTAGTCCTATAATGAGGGAAGTTGCACACGTTACGCTAACCATGTTACGTACCCAATTAATTTCCGTCCAATTAGACACTACAGTAGGTGCTCATCCAACCTTGATTCAACCAAAATAGCTGAATTTTGCTCTTAATCTTGATACATAATTCCTCCAATACGTCAGTTCGGGATTCCAGATAAACACCATGTTAATTTAACCAGCATAAAGAAAGCAATATGATACCTTCTTTAAACATGGTATTGTTGGTGTTGTGTTGAGACTGCAAACTGACCTGTTTGAGAATTCGATGGAAAAGGGGGCCAGTGGAATGAAGTCTAGGCCTAAATACCCACAGGTCAGTTTGTACAGAACATACATATGTACCTAAATGGTAAATAAGAGAGATTATACCTAGGGGTAAATATAGATTGATTTAGTGTTATGAGTGAGAAGGGCTGGACATCAAGTTTGATGATGGTTATATATGTCACAAGTCAGGATAAGATAAGACATGTATTACACTTTCTGGATAGTCCACAGGTTGACTGGTGGAGTACAAGATAGGAAAAGATTATAAGATATGTTACAGCTTGCTCTTGTGAGAAAAGCAAACAGTGGCCTGCAAAGGTGATAATGAGACAATGGTGGCCAGGTTGGCTGCTATGGTAGAGCATCTCTCACATATACACCTAACCAGCTAAACTGTATAATTTTCTCAGCAGAGTCCAAGCCTTGGTAAAGTGACGATACCAGTCTGCCATACTTTAGAGCGTATTAATCTCATATTTTGTGGGAAAACAATGAACAGAGTAATATTTAATGCAGATAAGGGATCAAATATATGCCAAGTGACTATTAGTGACTAAATATAGACATACAAAAGCCTTTCAACCACTAAGGATCCCCAAAACTCATCTCTATGGAACTACTTTCATGCAGCGTAAGGCTATCCCGTGAGTCGGTTTGCACTTTTGTCCGTTCCCTACAGCATACTAAAGAGCCTCTGGCTGACGCCAGATCTCAAAAATACAGATTTCCATATCGGAGGCAATAATTGCTGGTCTCCTCGAATAATGAACTGCGAACCGCGGTCTAACTTTATCAACGTAATCATGGCTGATCATTTGCATCTCTGAATAATTATGGTTACTTTATTGACATTGTGTATTGGAAAGAGTAATCCCTCTAAAAATTTGAACTGGTGTTTCTAATAAATTTGATCATCTAATGATAGGGAGAAGAAATACATGTAACCTTGGGATTATATGCATGATTTTGAACCATTTAAACCATGTCAGCTTACTGTTCCAGGAAATTTGATCACCCCAGATTTTATGGTAGGAAATTTTACTTCCTGTGATTGAATTATTAGAGGGATTACCATACATGTATAACAGATGGGCTGTTCTAACTTCTACTTCTAGAGAGATCTCGGAACTGTTCACACGAGTTTTCATAGGCTCGTCTAAAATTACATGATAGATCCATCATCGTACCGTCAATCTTGGTTGAATTGGTATAATAGAATGATGTGCTTTATCTGAGAAAAATGAAGAAAACCTAGTCTTTCCTTTGTGAATATAGATTCAGGATTTAACTTGTTTTAAATGGGCTGTCAAGAGCACCTGACCCTGTACAGCCTGGTGCCATATTTTCATAGCTGTTTCACATGTTCAATAGATAGAACATCTGCCAGCATTTTCTCAAATGCTTGGAATAAACTCATTTTTATAAAACAAGTACAGTATGTGTAGCAATCACATTGCCAAATTTTTCTGTATTGTCACCATCCTGTAATGTCAAGGTCATTGCTACTCAACTCCGACATATATTCTTCCCTTGGCACAAAATGTCAACTTTGACAATGAATGAATAGCAAGACCTGCATAGTAATCAATTCATCCGAATGGTGGTACAGGCGTACCACAGGCCCGCAAAACAAGGGTTTTGGGGGGTGTGGGCGGTGGTATTAGGGTGAAGTGTCGAAATATGGGTCTCTATATATAACCCCATGCTTTATATAAATCAACATAAAGGTGAGAAACGGACTTTGGGTGAATCGAGAAATAAACGGTTTACCGCCAAACAGAATACATCAGCATATTCTACAAGTATCACTTTATATATTCCCGTCGTCAAATTAGTAAATTTGTGCAATTTTTTACCTTCGCCGGGCGATTCAAAATCCAACGTTGGTGTCCATTCATCTAGAAACAGTTAGATTATGGCGGGCTTCGTTCTCAGTTCTGATTGGTCAGTCGAGACAGCTGTTCAGTGCGTGACCTCTTTTGCTGGAGGCGTGTCTCGATCAATCAGAATTGAGAACAAAGCCCGCCATAATCTAACTGTTCCTAGATGAATGGACACTAACGTTGGATTTTGAATCGCCCGGCAAAGGTAAAAAATTGCACAAATTTACTAATTTGACGACGGGAATATATAAAGTGATACTTGTAGAATATGCTGATGTATTTTGTTTGGCGGTAAACCGTTCATTTCTCGATTCATCCAAAGTCCGTTTCTCACCTTTATGTGGATTTATATAAACATGGGGTTATATATAGAGACCCATATTTCGACACTTCACCCTAATACCACCGCCCACACCCCTCAAAACTCTTGTTTTGCAGGCCTGTGGGCGTACATAAGGTAGATAGCCCTCCAGGCGCTTAGGGCAGCATGGTTTGTACCATGTTTGTCTGGCACAGGAGGTAGATTAAAGTACCAAACAAATTAGGGTCTCTGACATGTCTGACGATCCATTGTGATCACCAGTGTCTGTAGAGCCTAATTTTTAAAATTCGAAATTCAATTTTTTTTGTAGTTTTGGTCAGGTTTATAGGGTTAGGGTTTTGCTTAGGGTATGTTTGTTTTGGTCATCGTCGCCGTGTGATCAATAAGGTTAGGTGCGATGTTGAACTTCAACCAATCATATAAGGTAGATACTTCTGTAGGTAGCGATATGGTACATGTAAACATGTGTTACATGTCCCTGGGGTATATTAAAGGACACAGCCGATTGGATCTGAGATCAGGGCAATCTCATTCATTGAACGAAGATACATCTCCAGGGTTTCATAGAAGTCCAAATTTTTGCGACCGGATACTGAAAATTCAATATTTTTTTCACCTGAATTGAGTATTTTTACGTTTTTGTCACCGGCCGACAGACTTCTATTGAGTTTATTTCTAATTTTGCAACCGCCATAAGTAATGTACGTATATAACAAATTTTCATACGACCATCAATGGAGCCTGTCAATATGCTATATATTTGAATTGTGAAAATAAAGCAACAAACAGATCATTTAACATATTCAGTTTTATGTTCTTAATTTACCAAGGTCTAAGATACCATCTATTTTCAGCACATTATGTCACATTGTGGATGTCAACAACACAAGACCAGGCAATTCAAATTAATTTTTAAAATTACAAACTTGGTAATTTTGAATGAAAACGATGTATCAGTTCCTGGCTTGCAAATGATGTCCAATTTAAGTATGCAAGTTTTGAAACGTTTCAGCTACGCTAATTAAAAACCACTTGGATCTGGACCAGACTTCCCTTTCAACATTTTACATTATAATTTTTGTGTGGGAATGTCAACTTTTTTCAAAAGATTTGATGTGAAATTTGGCAAATATTCGGACTAAAATTAAAAGTCCAATACAACTCCAGGGTTAGATTCAAAAGAGAAATTAAAAAAAGAGAGATGAAAAGACAATGCAAAAAAAATTTACAGGATTGAAGACAAGCAATCGTCATAACTGCAGCTAGTCCATGGTGACCATAAACTCATAAAAATGAAATGAATTAGAGAATTTTCTGTTTGAAAAGGCGCACAATTTTGTAAACTATTGCATGAAGGCAGCTGGCTCATTTTCGATAGGATCGTGCAGACTCGAGACGGATACATAAGTTTACCATGTTTGGTTATTGAAGGCTGCAAATTAGTGCCAAACAGTTTGACTTGACCACCCTTATTGAAAGAATGGATTTGCCCATAACGTTTGACCTAAATCATGTAAATGCAGTACACCAGACTTTTGAAATGTTTCTGTGCTGCCCTAATGTGGGACACTTGTTTCAGGATAATAGACAGATCAGTTAAATTCAATGCCAGAAAATGGGTGCCTAGTCTAGTAATTTTAAAAATCAACTTCAGTTGTTTTGGTTTGTTTCAATGTTTGCACCATGGATCCGATTTTACCTCCATGTTTGCACCATCTCAAAAAAGTTTTGTCAGTATAAAAAAATTTCAACTCTTCTTTATGTATCTCCAAATCAAAGAACGATATAGTGAGGTTGGTATTGTGGCTAAATCAATTCGCTGTCTTTGAATTATCCATTCAAACTTTATTAACTACGGTACAATCAAACTTTGGTTTCAGTTTCAACATCGTACAATGCGTTCATGCGAACGACATGCCAGTTTCTTTACAACAACAACACGACAAGATCGTTCAACTTTGAGTGAAAACAAATGCCCTATGCGAAGATTACATCGTCACCTTTATCATAAATACTATTCAGCGATAGTCAGATATTTACCTGTCCATTCCAAGGAGAGTTACACGTCTTTGGGGGCTTGTCATTCCCACATGTCAAACTTTCCCAGCAATTTTTTTTTTTAAGCCACACAACGCCATTCGGAAACCTCCACATACATTCAGTATGAATACAGGTTTTACGGTTACCGACGGCATGACCCCGATAACAGTTCGGGAAACGGACATAAATAATTAGCTCACGGAAATGACCGAAGATGCCGACCTATTTATTCTGGTATGAATCATTTCCTGCTTGTTTGCCCGCAATATCTTTCGATTATAAATTACGAAATTACGAAGTATTGGCCTTTGGAGACTTCAGTTTTTTTTCCAAAATTTCAGTTTTTCCCTTCTAAAACACTCAGACTTCAGTTTTTTGGTGGCAAAATTGAGTTTTTACGGGAGTTTTGACACCGAATACCGGTGTCAAAACACGACGTGTATGAAACCCTGATCTCTAGAAAGCACTTGATTGAAATGATCCCATGATGGGCCTCCAAATGTCCCCATCACAAAATAGAAACACTATTGTCTGTGATCCTTTTTATCTCGCCTTACGAAGTAAAGGGGAGATATTGTGAGAGGGGGAAAGAGGATGTCGGTGTCGGTGTCCCCTGCCTGGAAATGAATGGGTTTTTGGTTTAGCAAGCTAAAAAAAAATCTAGAAAAATTAGAAAAAATATAAAAAAATATGGGGGGTGGGTATGCCACCTGGGGGTACTACCCCTGGGGTGCTCTGTTAAAATCCCTATGAATGAGTTTTGCGTTTAGCTGAAGTGCACATGTACATCTGTACTTGGACAGTTTCTTGCAGTTGTCAGCTGTCATTGGATGATTATGAAACTTGGTACACATGTTTCTTATGATAAGAGGATGTACCTGTGCTATTTTTGAGAAGAAATATTAGTTTTTCTCAAAATTATGGCAATGAATGAGTTTTCTGTTTAGGTAAATTGTACATGTAGGCCTCTACATGTATACATATATCTACATGGTAAGTTTGCTCCAGTTGTCAGCTGTCATTGGATGATTATGAAACTTGGTACAAATGTTTCTTATGATTAGAGGATGTACCTGTGCTATTTTTGAGAAGAAATATTAATTTTTCTCCAAATTATGACCAATGAATAGTTTTATGTTTAGGTAAATTGTACATGTACATGGTAAGTTTGCTCCAGTTGTCAGCTGTCATTGGATGATTATGAAACTTGGTACAGATGTTTCTTATGATTAGAGGATGTACCTGTGCTATTTTTGACAAGAAATATTAATTTTTCTCCATATTATGGCAAATGATTGAGTTTTTCATTTAGCTGAAGTGCACATGTACATCTGTACACCACAGTTTGCTGCAGTTGTCAGCTGTCATTGAATGATTATGAAACTTGCTACACATGTTTCTTACAGTTCGTCCTAGGTCACAGCTCTCCCGCAGTAATCCCACACGGGACTGACCTATCCAGCAGTAATCCAAAATGGCATTGGCCTATCCAGCAGTATTGCCATATGGGACTGACTTATCCAGCTGTAATCCCAAACGGAAATCAACTATCCAGCAGTAATCCAAGACCGAACTATCCAGCAGTAATCCCAATGGCACTGGCCTATCCAGCAGTAATGCCACACGGGACTGACCTATCCAGCAGTAATCCCAGACCGGACTGGCCTATCCTGCAGTAATCCCACATGGGACTGGCCTATCCAGCAGTAATTCCACACTGGACTGGTTTATGCAGCAGTAATCTCTCATGGGACTGACCTATCCAGATGTAATATGACACTGGATTGCAATTTGCAGCAGTAATCCCACATCATGGCACTGACCTATCCAGCCATAATTTAACATGGGACTGACCTATTCCGCTGTAATCTCACACAGGTTTAGCCTATCCAGCAGTAATCCCACACGGGACTGGCCTCCTCAGCCATAATCCCACACAGGATTGCCGTATGCAGCAGTAATCCCACACGGGACTGCCTATGCAGCAGTAATCCCACACGGGACTGTCCTATCCAGCATTAATCCCATACGAGACTCATCTATCCAGCAGTAATCCCAGACCGGACTGGCCTATCCAGCAGTAATCCCACTTGGGACTGGACTATCCAGCAGTAATCCCACAGGGGACTATCCATCACTAATAACATGGGACTGGTCCACCCAGCAGTAATCCTACACAGGACTGGCCTATCCAGCAGTAATCTCACATGGGACTGAACTATCCAGCAGTAATCTCACACTGGACTGCCCTATCCATCCTACATGGGATTAACATTTGCCAGTAATCCCACATGGGACTGATGTTCTTGTCTGTACCAGATAATCTACATGTATTCCAGACATTATTGTCTGTACCACATCACCTATTCCAGACCTTATTGTTTCCTCTACATGTATGCTTTCAATACTGCTGCACCTTCGGCGGATGACCCCGCAAGGCGAGATGTTGGGGTTCTCAGAACGCTTGTTTATTAGCTCGCCGTATGCGAAGTAGGCGAGGTATTGAGAGAGAGAGGGGGAAAGTGGCGGTGTCGGTGTTGGTGTCCGGTTAGGTTTTTATGTTTAGGCTGGACTTATAAAGTTTTCTGGCTTAATCTTTTTTGTTTAGGCTGGACTTAAAATAATTTTGACTTCTTTTGGACTCCAGGTCCAGGAGCTTACATCATGCTACACTTATTCAACCCATCCACTACCCTCGGGGAGCATGTCCCCACCCCTGGGGCATCGAGCCCCACCCCATATCTCCTAAAGTAAGCTTTGCCCGACCCCATACCCTCATATAGTTTGGGAGCTCAGATCATCCTGTACACTTATTCAACCCATCCACTACCCCCGGGAGCATGTCCCCACCCCTGGGGCACTGAGCCCCACCCTATATCTTCTAAATTAAGCTTCGCCCGACCCCATACCATCATATTTTCCCACAGCTTACATGATCCTACACTTATTCAACTCATGCGCTACCCATGGAAGCATGTCCCCACCCTCGTGGCACTGTGCCCCACTATCCATCACCTAAACTAAGCTTCGCCCGATCCCATATCCTCATATTTTCCTGAAGCTTACATCATGCTACACTTATTCAATGCATTGCCCAACTCCATGCCCTCATATTTCAATTTCTAATTTTATATCTCTTATACATGTATGTCATACTAACCTGTTATAAGGCATGAGATGCAGTGTACATTGTATATACAGGCATACATACCAAATGACCTACAGTATATTCCTTTATATAGTATTTACTAATAGTTTGGTGACATTATTTTATTTCAGAAGTACAATATCAAAATAACCGGCAGGGTATCCTGCAGTACGGAACCCCTGTTAGTTTTTAATTTCGTGTCGCCTTAAATGAAGGACGCCATTTCCTTAAATTTTGCTATGAAATTCTGGTTGACCCTAAAGCTTTTGCACAACCATATGTGTCCACACATATAACTTACTATATTAATTAAAACTGAGTTTGAATCAGTTTGTGATGTCTCAGTCTTTACCAGTGCACATTATTATGGAGCATTACAGTATGATTGGACACAGTTGTCATTGTATTCTTTTATTTGCATACAAATGTGAGGGTTTACCGCAGTGCTGGTGTCCCATTGCATACTGGAAATGATAGCTTTACTCCAACTATGTAATAGTTATCACCTGAGACAGAGGGGTTCATGCTGAATGAACACTCACACCAGTCCGATTTTAAATCGGACTGGTGTGAGTGTTCATTCTGCATGTACCCCGATGTCGAAGGCGATAAATAACTTACACAATGGCCGTATTGTGTAACACATCATGGTTGTTTCAGGACAAACAACACATTTGCATACGAAACATAACTTCCACAACCCGTTTGACTGGTCCGTAACTCTCACGTTATCGTTACAAAGATTTGTAACAAAAAGATATATGTAATTGATATATATACGTGTCACAATCTACATCACGTGAAACGCATATGAAGCAAAATATGCAGACATACAAATTACATATCCCTATGTCCATACGCATGATCTCATACTAGGCCTATAATTAAGGGAATGTCTGACAGAAATTCACGTTTACCGGTACACATTTGACTTGTACCCACACATATACGTACGGCAGAAAACTGATGCGTTGCGACATACAGACGCGTCATATTTCGACTGCTTAGTCTGCAATCAACGCTCAGCAGGTGACAACCAAAGTTTAGACCTATGTTTGAGGCAGTCGCTGTTTTAATGTTGTATATCAGAAGGCATATAGTGTAACGCTCACAAAAAGAAATTGTGAGGGGATTCAGTGAAACTACAGCAAGAATGCACGACCGCGACGACGCTGGTGTCACTCGACAAGAAGGTATGTGACTGGCAGCAAAATAAACCAAAGTGTGATATTTACATGGCGTATTTCCATGCAGATCCTATAACGATACTGTAGCTTGTCACTCCAATAATGGAAAGTAATTCTGTATTTGACTGACATTTATCAAAGCTGACTTGTGATTTAGTGGTGCTCAATTGAGCCATCTTCGCATATCCAAGTCGAACACTGCACGTGACGGAACGCTAGTGTAGCATTTAACTTGAAATGTGAAGACGAATTGAGCTTGTGTTTCTCAAAATTTCACTTGAAAGTTCGATATCAAAAGGCTTTTGTATCATTTTCATACGAGTTATCTCCCGTCGCACACTTCAACGGACATTGTTCGTTCTTTCAATGATTAATCTTAAAATGTTTGATAAATCACTTGACATGCTTGAACACCGGGTACGGGTTAATAAATTACTTCAACACTCACCCACTTATTTCTACATGAAAACCTGCTAATTCCTGAAGGCGACCAGGCGATTCACGCAGACGAATGCCAATGCCAGACAAAGAAGTCTGTGTGCCTCTTGAAACTAGGTCTAGGGAGGTGTTCATGTCAAATATTACCCCGGATTCGATCGGCATGAACACCCGGTTCTTGCTACTTGAACACCGGGGCACAAGTGAAACCCATTGTGCGCCGGGTCATTACGGCAAAAGAAAAACCCCGGTTACACAATAGAGTCAGTGTGTAATGCATTGTTATTAGCTTTGTTTGTTCACATATCACACAAAGTTAAACCAAGAACGTGCTCCAAATTGCACACCTATTGTTCCTAATTATTCATCAGATCTATGCAATGGAATGTGTAAGCTTACTTTCGAAAAAAAATGTAATCTTTATTTGAAGTTTTATAATATAGTTCCTCCTTCAATCAAACCTCAACGTCACTGATATAGAAATCATATTTCTTAATAAATGTATTGTTATTTTAAACGATGTGCATTGCCAATGATGTGCAACCTCAAATGATGTGCCACCCTGAAGGGCTCGATCTTTTTGCGAAGCTGCATGTTTGTTTAGGCTGGACTTAGAATAATTTTGACTTCTTTTGAAAAAAAAGGTAATCTTTATTTCAAGTTTTATAATATAGATCATCTTTCAATCCAACTTCAACATCACTGACAAAGAAGTCAAATTTTTATAACAATATGTATTGTGATTGCCAGTGATGTGCAACCTGAAGGGCTCAAGCTTTATGCAAAGTTGCATGTTATTGACAAAACCCAAAACGGTGAGCTGCCGGGTTACACATAACCCTTGTTTTATTTGAAACCACCCAATTTCATTGGCTGGTTTAAATGGGCGGTCATGTGACATGATTATTGGTAAAGCTGGGATGGGGTCAAATACACAGTGAATGAAGCCATTCTGCTTAAGCTAATTGTGAATTTCTCTTAGCTCTGTAGGATGAGTAATCATGAATATTGATATTATTATGCTACTTTCTGTTATCCTATTTGTTTTCTAACCACTCCTGTCTTCTCATTCTCACACTCCAGGTCATGGTAAGAGTAGGTCTCAGCTCCTCAGACAGCCTGTTGTAAGAGGCGACTAACTGTGCAGGGTGTGAAGAGAAATAGGACCCAAACACTGTGATATGACTGAAATATAGTTGAAAGCGACGTTAAATCATATTCACTCTCTCTGTCTTCTCATTCTCAGGTTGCACAAGCGCAGGAGCACATTTCAACCCCTTCGGCAAGGTACACGGAGCGCCTGGAGATGAGATCAGGTACATACTCCAACAATCTCAACCCATAATCCAAGTTCAAACTTCCAAAAATCGCAAGACAACAGACTGAGCTAAATCTGAAATTTGAACTACGAGTATTTGCGCGGGTCCAGTGCTCCAGATAAGGGGCGTATTGGCGTAATTTACGCCTACAAAAAGTTCAAAAACGCATGCATGCTGAAATCTAGGCGTAACAAATACGCCCGATAAATAGCTGATGCGCCTTATCGCCAAAATCAATGCGTAAAATTTCTCTAATAAACGATGCCGTCAATCCGTTGACTCGGTCTCCTGATCTCAGCAAGGCATATCAAGGGAGACAAATCTGTCTCCGGGGTGTTTTACGTTGTTGTCATATAGTTCATCAGCAATACCCTTGCACGGAGACTGGAGAGCTTGCCGGAAACAGTACCGTTGCTATAGTGAGCAGCCATTTTTTTCACTGCAGCAATCACATCATGTGTGATTCGGTTAAAGATGTCCGGGACACGCAAAATAACCATTATTACTGCTTTTTACCCCTCAACCCATAGGGCTGCTGGGTCTTGTGATCGGCATGTACGTCCCTTTGTCCGTGCGTCAACAACTTGTCCGGACCAGAAGTTTTTCAGAACCGTTAATACTCCTGGTATGACAAGCGATACTCCTTCGAACAAATTTGGAGGAGTATAGTACTCCTCATCAAAAAAAATTATCTGGAGCACTGGGTCTACACTAGGCGTCGTTAGGGAGAACAAAGAGGAACCTGTCTGTGCAGTGACCCTTGCCTTCAGCTGTGGTTCATATAAATTCACTTTGCCTCTTCTATTAACCAAGGATGACATTTGGACTGATGATAGCTGGCACATTTTCATGGAATATTTGCCAAATTATACATAATTCTAAAACTTTCTACGCATAATGACACTTTCTTTGAATTCTGGGAAAATACAGTACATATGTATAAAAATTATGCCAGCTATCACCAGTTTGAAGTATCCTCCTGGGTTAAAGGGCAAAGTGAATTTATAGGAACCACAACTGTAGTTGGCAGATTGTTGGTAGGAGTTCTTGATGCATCAATGCATTTTGCTGAGCAACAACAGGAATTTGATAATGTGATGTCTAGCACTGTAAATATCACTTGTCTTCAGTACACCATATCATGTAAGCATCCTGTCTCGGTCCTGTGTGCTGCCCTCGGTGTTTTATAGGGTGGATGGAAGGTGTGGTTCCATGCTGCTTCCATGATTTCTTGTTTGAAGCAGCAGGAACACAACTTGGCAGACACTGACTTTTGAAAATTGCAGGCGAGCTAGAAATGGTGTACCTGAACTTGGTAAGGGGAGCCATACAGGAGCTTTAAATAGCTCTCCTAAAATTATTAAGGCGAGCCAAGTGAAGGCTAATCAAATACCGTTTCTATTCATACAAGATCCACCACCTTGTGGTTCTGGGATCCAAGTACTGATGAATATATAGAGAAATTTAATAATAATGTCCTTATATCTTGAGGTTTCAGATGGTTTTACCATTGACCATGTTGACAGTTAGGGCTCTGGCTAATCAATGTAAGGAAAATTTAAACAAGTAGCATTTTTCTCGAAGAAAAGTTTTATTAACTTCAACTTTACACCGGCTCAACACTGAACAGTACAACTCACTTCAAAGATCACGGTCGCCGCTTGCCCACGAAAACGGGGGTCTGTATAACATGTATAAAGTTCATGTGTTTGTCGCTGTGTTTGGCGCACATCGCGCACTAAACTAGGGCCACTTTACCGTCATCGGTTGACTGGAATCGAATTAAGCCACCAGTATTCCACTTCATTATCGTACTGACGTTAGCAGTTCTTTTAGATTCCTTCTCCATGATTAATAGAACGTCGTCGCGACCTGAGAAAGTTCAAAATTTGCTGTAGTTCGGGAGGAAAAAAACCGTATGGGCAAAACCGTCATAGAGGGATGCGGGAAGAGACGAGTATCTGCATTGGTCACTGCTAGGTTGCCATTTTCCTGTGAGCCAATCAAACTGACTGATAAATATGGCTCTCGGTTTCAACTTCCTGTCTCTCGATTTCAACTTCCTGTCTCTCGATTTCAACTTCCTGTTTCAGTTCGCGGTTCTCGGCAGCGGCTATTTGAGGATTTTGACAACAGCGGACATAATAAATAAACTGCATAGGTATTTAACGAGGTGCGCGGAATTTAGCGTACCTTATTTTGAAATTAGGCGCGTCATGGTGCGCGCGCGTCGTCGCGCGCCTCAAAAGGCAGTGTCTAACTTGGCTGGGTGGTGCTTTAGTTGGTTCATCACTGAAATAATGATGAAAGCGACGTTAAACCCAATCCACTCACTCACTCACTCACTGATAGGCTCTTATTTGTTCTCTCTACATGCTCTAGCGGTGCCAATTGGAGACCCAGTGCAAATACGTAAGAATGCAAATTTCGGATTAGGCCATTCAAATATGAAACTTTGTTTCTCAAAGTCCGCCGCATGCTTCGAAATAAGGCCGCATGTATCTATTTTATTAGTGAAAATCCAGCCGTATTATGTTCATTCTGTTAGAACATCAAAGGACATATCTGCTTACAGCTTTAAACAAACTGGTGTGTGCTTTAACACCATTTGGAGGTGCTCTCCCTTAATGATATCTTTTACTGAAGAGTAATGAGTAATTTTGTTGAGATTTTGGAACAGAAATCATCATATCACGAAATAAGCGCATTGTCTGTCAAGGGGAGGTAATTTTTTTTTCTTCTTTTGAAACCAGTCAGAATAGGGTTATCACCCCTGTTTGTGAAATATTTTCGGGATTCCAATGAAAACAAGATCTTTTGTTCTAGAAATAAACAACCAATTTTACTCCTCAAACAATAAAGTTTTTTCTATTGTTACATGATCGTTTGTTATTTGGACCTGAGGTATAAATATGTTAATATAAATTCCCCATACAATTTTCTTTCCATTTACATTGTTTTAACATCAATCTAGTGTTTTAGATGTAATGCACAAAAATAAAATTAACAGGTGTGACATTCAACTATTTTTCATATACAGGAATGACAAATGATAACCTACTTTATAAGAGATGAGGATTATCCAATATGCATATAAGAAATAAAATCAATGAAGGAAAGGTAGTCTTGCAGGTTTTGCATTCCTCCAAACCACAAGTAGTAAATATAAAATACAATAAAAATCCTCATGCCTCATGAGGATTTCAAGTCTCCTGCTTGAGAAACAAACTTTCATATTTGAATAGCCTTACACGTAACCTTATTCAGTTGGTTGCTGAAAAAATAATCCGGATGTGTGAAGTAAATGTTTGAAAGGATTAAGGTCAGTCCTAAAGTGTGCTACTTCTCGCTTTATAAAATATATTTATTGCACAAGTTAAGATATGTTGAGTGAATGATTTGTCTTAGAAAGCATCAAAAGTTAGTGCTATCGTGGTACAACCGTGGCTACTTTTACATTGTTTCCATTCTCAACAGGCCGACATGGCGGAGGCTGCATGGGTAGACCGACAAAGACTCAAAATTATTTTGTCAAATGATTTGCCGCCATATTTTATTACCCCAATCATATGATCCTCTGTGCAGAATTCTATATACAAACTTCAATTTTGTTGTCTTTCACTTCAGACATGTGGGTGACCTCGGTAATGTAGTGGCTGGTGCAGATGGAAAAGCACCTGTAAAAGTTAGTGACAAACTGCTCACACTGACTGGTCCTCATTCCATTGTGGGCAGAACTGTAGTGGTAAGTTCACACTGTTACTGATGAACTTCTCTCAGAGACCGGTCCACATTCCATTATAGTGGTAAGTTCACACTGTGACTGACAAACTGTTCACACAGACCAGTCCACATTCCATTGTAGGTAGTACTGTAGTGGTAAGTTCAGTGTTACTGACAAACTGCTCACACAGATCATTCCACATAGGTAGTACTGCAGTGGTAAGTTCACACTGTGACTGACAAACTGTTCACACAGACCAGTCCACATTCCACTGTAGGTATTACTGTAGTGGCAAGTTCATAGTGTTACTGACAAACTGTTCACACAGATCGTTCCACATAGGTAGTACTGTAGTGGTAAGTTCACACTGTGACGGACAAACTGCTTACACAGATCGGTCCTCATTCAATTGTAGGTAGTACTGTAGTGGTAAGTTCACACTGTGACTGACAAACTGCTCACACAGGTCGTTCCACATAGGTAGTACTGTAGTGGTAAGTTCACACTGTGACTGACAACTGCTCACACAGACCAGTCCACATTCCATTGTAGGTAGTACTGAGTGATAAGTTCACAGTGTTACTGAAAAACTGTTCACACAGATCGTTCCACACAGGTAGTACTGTAGTGGGTCATTTCCAGCGTGACAGACGGGACAAAAGATAGCCACCCTGTGATGTTAACACAACTCTGTACCAAACTAAATTTAATAAAAATCTAAGCAAAAATTTATCAGTGGTTAGTGAACTAGTTTTACTTTAACTTAAGACAGAAACATTGAAATAATTATTATTAATATTTTCTTTTCATCTGGAATTGACAAATGTGACAGACGGGACAAACAGGGACCACGCATTTGAAAAAGTAATAGACAAGATTGATTTCTATCTCCTTCTCAAATGAAAATCAACTTTTAATGTAAATCAAATGTTAGTGGACTAATCAAGTAATCAGAGTTAGGGTTAACATTTTTTCTATGAAGAAGATTAGTTATGGATTTTTGCCACTTAGTGACGTGACAGACGGGACAACTTATCGTGACAGATGGGACATTATCTAATGCCCTATAAATTATCTTCCTGTTTCCAGACTTTTTTTAATCATGTAGATCAATGCTACAATCAAGATGTTCATTGTGCACTAGTTTACTTCACATTGTTTGGTTTTAGGTCATATTTTCACAAAATCCGCTGTTGTCAGTTCAGTGTCCCGTCTGTCACATGTCCCGTCTGTCACAATTTAATGTATTTACACATTTGTATGTATTTCATATTGCAAACTTAATTTTTCAAGGCATATAGGTTTGTGCATTCATCAGAATGTTCATTGCATCTAGATTACTAAACAGTGTTTGGTTTGAGGCCATATGAACGCAAAACTCAATAATCTCAGGGATTCATAGAAGTCGCCTTTTAGGGCCGGTTATCGGTCCTAAAAAAAATTGAGAAACTCAATTTGTGGGGGGAAAAAATTGTGAAAACTGAATTTGTGACCAATTGTGACCAATAATTTAGAGAAACTGAATTTCAATCGAGACGAAAAACTCAATTTGAGCTAATTAAAACTGAATATGAATTGCGTAACTTACTGTTCAATATTTATTTACACGTGTTGACGAAGAAAACCGCAGACACGGAGCTAAACAATCTGCCATTTTATGGAAATTCACATGACTAATATCTCGCTCGGGTGCCCTTCGAAATTGCTCAGTTGCAAGGTTACCAAGGGTTCCCGATAGACTTTCTCGCGGGACTTTTCGAGAGAGTGCTTTCCACTTCCAGTTGCCGGGATACAGCCGGTGCTCCGGACGCATGAAGTCCTCATCAGGGACTTCTACGTTTTGAATGACAGGTGATGTATCAGTCTATACCAGGGACTTAAAACTGACTGCTTGAAGTTTATTACCGACAACTCAAAACTTAACAACTGCAAGTGAATGGTCTGGATTGAGAATTTGTTTGGAAATGAAAGAACACACGCAACAACAACAACAACAACAACACGTGTAGACAACGATCCAGCACATTGTCATTTGACGATCTAAATATTTCATTTTTATTTTTTATGAGTTGATTCGTTTATTGAGCAAATTGTTCTGCCTCGATAGTCAATAATTTTTCTTGATTTTTTCAGATCTTTAAATAAAGTTGTAATTTTTTTAACAGGTTAGGGCAAGTTGCTCATTGAGCTATTGTAGCCTGATCTAACTAAAACTATGGTAGTTATTCATGACTTTGGACTGGTCGTGGTCAGCCTAACCTCTCTGTGTATCCTGTTACTGAACTACAATTTAGTAGAAACTTTGATTGACTAAATTCCTTCTGGGCGTGCATATATACTGTTGAAAAAAGAGAATCAAAATATATATATATTTCTTGTTTTCATTTTAAGTTAAGTGCAATACTACCAATAGTGCTAAAGGCTGTTCCATTTAAAAAGGTATGGGAGAGGAGAAAGGCACTCAATATATTCTATGGGTCATAGGAGAAAATTTCATTCAATCCATGTTACAACATTGGGAAGGCCAATAAAATTTCTATGGGTGGCATTCAAAGCTGCCTTCCGCCCCTCCCATACCTTTTTGAATGGAATAGCCTTAATACTGTTATATGGAATAAGTCTTTTGATTATGGACGCGGATATTCTTTAATTATGGACAATGTCATGGCTGAACTATGACGGACCAGATGCTTAAAATGGCAGGTTATATATGTAGGTTATTGGATGATCTTCTTACTAGAGTCGGAGAAATGAGGATGTTATCTAGCTGCATTTTCATTGCAATTGTAAAATAAGCCAACCGGACACATTGATCAGGTGAACAAAATTGTTTATTCCTATAAAATCACAATCATGATTAAATTATACATGTATGTTGTATATAATGCAACTGGTCCTAAAAATATTCTTAAACTCCATTTGCACCCCTAAAAGCACGCTAAAAACTCAATTTGCTGGGTGAAAAACTCAATTTGATCATTAACGGTCCTAAACAAAATGACTTCTATGAATCCCTGAATCTATGGCTGCTTTTTGAAGCGTTTTGTGACAGACGGGACAGATATGGAGTCGAATTTTTTGTCAGCGTATTTGACCAAGAATGAAATAATTAATTGCATCTGGTTAGAAGGTGTTACAGTAGATAAATAATAACGTTACTGGCTTTTTTTCCTCCTTAGAATTTATTTTACTCCTTAGAATTTATTTTACTCAAGAAAAACCTAAAAAATCATCCATTTTTGTGACCGACGGGACACCTACACCATGCAGTAAATTTTTTCAATTATTTTGAAAATAATTTATTTAATTGTAAAATGGTATTCACTGTGGAACTTAGACATGGTGTATTTAAAAAACAAAGAAACATTTTGTTGAGTTAAGTTTCTATGTCTGGAGGAAAATCATGAATTTGGTATACATTTTAGTAAAAAATGTTTTAGAATTTTACCCGTATTCGAGTGCAGATTTTTAAAAACCTGACAGTTGCAGATAACAAAAAACCTGCTTTCTTGAAACTTTGATTAATATAGCTTAAATAAAAATCACAATTAAATATGCTGATGGAAAGTGAAAATTTGTCACCCGTGCAACATTTATGTGGAAATGACTTGGTAAGTTCACACTCTGACTGACAACTGCTCACACAGACCAGTCCACATTCCATTGTAGGTAGTACTGTAGTGGTAAGTTCACAGTGTTACTGTCAAACTGTACTGTAGTGGTAAGTTCACACTGTGACTGACGAACTGCTCAGACAGACCAGTCCACATTCCATTGTAGGTGTACTGTAGTGGTAAGTTCACAGTGTTACTGACAAACAGCTCACACAGATTGTTCCACATAGGTAGTACTGTAGTGGTAAGTTCACACTGTGACTGACAAACTGCTCACACAGACCAGTCCACATTCCACTGTAGGTAGTACTGTAGTGTTAAGTTCACAGTGTTACTGACAAACAGCTCACACAGATTGTTCCACATAGGTAGTACTGTAGTGGCAAGTTCACACTGTGACTGACAAAAACTGCTCACACAGACCAGTCCACATTCCATTAAAGGCAAAACTGCAGTAGTAAACTGCTCACTGAGACATGTGAGACCGGTCCACATTCCATTATAGAGAGAACTGTAGGGGTAAGTTCACACCATTACTGACAAACTGCTCACACAGACCGGTTCACATTCCATTACATGCAGAACTGTAGTGCTGAGTTCACATTGTTACTGACAAACTGCTCGCACAGACCAGTCCACATGCCCATTATGGGAAGAACTGTATAGTGGCAAGTTTACTTCATATTCCAGTACAGGCAGAACTGTAGCGGTAAATTCGCACGGTCACTGACAAACTGCCCAAACACACCGGTCCACATTCCATTATAGACAGAACTGTAGTGGTGAGTCTCATTGTACAAAAACTGACAATTGGCGCAAGTGAAGTCTTGACAAAACACCTGCTGTGATGGAATGTACTCGGCAGAATACCTGGATTCTATTTCAAGAGTGTCCCTTAAATACCAGCATAGACTGTTCTCAGTTCAACTTCTCCCATCAAACTTTGAATTAGCCTTGATGTATTAGCCCACCAGCTGTGTTCAAAAGAATATATAAATGGACACAAAACGTCATTGACCTCATCCATTAGAATTTTGAGATGCATCCTAGGAGTGAGTCATTGATTGACGCGATCCTATGTATCTGGCCACACCTACCGCCAACCTAATAAGTTATTCAAACACAGTGCCAATACCAAGAGACCTAATCCATGCATGTTTTCGGGACGGGTCTTCATTCACCGATTGTTCCATTCTCCTCTTAATTGAATCTTGATGCTTGATTGTTTCACCAAACCTTTTCATCTTTCACCATCCATTCAGTCAAAATATGGCAAAAAAAAACCAACTGAAAATTGCAACCTATGCAAATTTTTATTCCAGGTTCACGCCGATATTGATGACCTGGGTAAAGGAGGACATGAGCTGAGTAAAACAACGGGCAATGCTGGAGGTCGTCTGGCCTGTGGGGTTATTGGCATCACATGTAGCAAGGACTAGTGCCATATTGGGTATTACCAATCCGGTGGAAGCGAATCATTCCGGTTGTCCTCGTATTAGTCTTCAAATTGTAATAGATGTCTATATTTTGTATGTTATCACTGCAGAGCAACAGCCGGAACAGATGTATTCAAATTTACACATTTCTCTCCGCTGTTAAATTGCCCCATCTTTTGTACTCCTGGGGCCTTCTAAGGGAGCATTTAAGTATGGAGGTAGGGGAAACAGTTTTGCAAATGGGGTGGGGGGAGGTAATAATAGTAATTCCCTAATCATGTTATTAGTGATAAGTAAACATGTAAATTCATACTTGGAAAATAACCATGTTAAAAAAGTAAGATTTTGCAGATGTAATACTTTAATCACCCAAAATGGTGTTATTAGTGCTAAGTAAATTCATGCTCGGAAAATAACCATGTTAAGTTTGTATCTAACCAGGATTGGACTCTAATCGTGCATGTACGAAGATGTTAGAGCTCTTTTTGAGGATTTGGCATTGATTGCTTATATCTCTGCAATAAAACTCTTTTTAACAGAAAATCATGCCTTAGTAGCCTTTTATGTAATCATGTTCATATGTATTACGATTCATTCGCCCTTCGTTAAAGATAGCATTTACTTTGTACATGTATGACTGCCTTTTCAGCTGTCTTTTACCCTTCCTCCAAAATTGACTTGGGATATTGTCTTCGTCCAGCATGTTCATCTGTCCATCTTTGCTTTGTCATGAACACCATATGTTAAGAAAGAATACGCCTTGGAACACCAAACTTACATAACATATGTACATGTATGTATGGTCACCGTGCAGAAGCCTATTGAAATTCAGGAAAATTGACCAACTTTTCTGGGTTACCAGGGCAAATTATGTCAACTTTATGTGGTCATGTAAAATATGCCTATTGAAAATCTTCCAGTGATTGACTCATTTTTATACGCCCGCCATAAGGCGGACGTATTATGTGATGGCGGTTTCCGTTGGTGTGTCCGTCCGTCCATCCATCCCTCATGTCCGGTCTATATCTGGAGCAGTTTTCTATCTACAGTTCCAATTTTTGGTGAGTGGATACCCTATAGGGAGACGATGTGTCGCATACCAAAATGAAGGTCAAGGTCAAAGGTCACTGGGCTGAAAAACCGGAAATCACTGAAGTGTTTGTCCGGTCTATATCTGTGAATGTTTTCTATCCACAGTTGCAATTTTTTGTGAGTGGATACACTAGGTGGAGACGATGTGTCGCGCACTGAAATTGAGGTCGAGGTCCAAGGTGACTGGCCTAAAAATAAGAAAAATCATTCATCATTGACAGTTATTTATCTACAGTTTTAAGTTTTGGTGAATGGATGCCCTAGGGGGGAACGATGTGTTGCATACCAGATGTAGGTCAAGGTCAGAGGTCAAAAGGTCATTGTGACTGAAAAATTAGGAAATCATTAAAAATTTCTATTTTTTTATGAGTGGATTCAATAGGGGGAAACGAAGTGTCGCATACCAAAAATCAGGTCAAGGTAGGTCACTGACCCCAAAATCGGGGAAATTATTCAAAATAACTTTTTTTGTTGTCAGTAGATACATTAGGGGAACACGATGTGTCACATACTAAAATGTAGGTCAAGGTCACTGTGACCCCAAAGTCATGAAATTGTTAAAAATCATGGTTTTTTGTGTCCATTGATATATTAAGGGGAGAGGATTGGTCATCTACCAAATTTAGTTCAAGGTCAATAGTCGAGGTCACTGTGACCCCAGTATCAAGAAATCTTTAAATTTGCTTTTTTTGTTGTCCGTAGATACATTGAGGGCAGACAATGTGTCGTGTACCAAAATTAAACCCAAGGTCAAAGGTCACTGTGACCTCAAAATTTGAAAATCATTAAAAATAACTTTTTTTTGAGCCAGAGGGACATGATGTGTTTACATAACAAAATGTGAGTCAAAGATCCAGGTCACTGACTCCAAAGTCGAGAAATCATTAAAAGCCACATTTTTATATACCTGTCGGACGAGGTCATGTAATGCGATGTTGCATTCTGTCCATTCATCCATTAACATTTGTTGTCATGCGATATCTCTAATTTCAAGGTATGGATTGGTACCAAACTTTGGGTATAGCTTTGGGTATAAACTTAATCAAGTTTAGCTGCCTATATGTGTTAGGTTGGAATATTCAGAGTTGTCTCCCCTACATGTATATGGCATTTGTCCTGTGGAGTTGTCTCCCATGTTTGATACATGTAAGAATCAGCTACATTTAGTTATACTGTTGTGAAATGAAAACCATACATTTACTAATTTAACGGGGAGAGGGGTCCTTTTTGAACTTATACCTGTTTATTAACGTGAGAACAAACGTTTACTTCATCACTTTCTTCACATCTTTCTACCTTCATGAAACATTTTCTCGCCTAAAAGGAATCCATTTGAAGGTAAACTACTATTTTCTTGTGTTTGACTATTGTCGATTTCAGTGTGGTATATGTGAGCTCTTGGCTCTTGTTTCAAGGTCACCTAGTTGACAAGAGTTAAGCCCAGTTTAGTTTATCATTCAATATAAGATTTGAAATATGTTGCGTTCTCAGAAGCATAAAATCGTAGATCTTTCTCTGGATTGCTGGCTACCAATTCGGATCAACACCATTAACGACCTGGAAATTCAGACCAGTGTAATTCCAGATATACGGGCGTATATTGAAGCCCCTTTGGCTCTTGTTTTGATTGATTTGTCATTTGCTTTATTCATGTCATTAACGTCTCCCAAGCATGTCAAGTATGATAAGGCCAAGGCTTACGGAAGTCGCACCAGAGAAGCTTTTGTTCATGAGCTTCAGCTAAAATTAGTGCTCATGTTAGTTCGACCATCCATTTTCTTTTCACCACAATATTCCATGACACATGCATATGGTTGAGAAACGGAAGCTGGCTGGAAACTCCATCAACACCATCCGCTTATTACCACGAAATGCTGGATCCTTAACTAAGCGGAGGGGTTCTCAATGCTTTGCCCGGCTCCTGTGTAAATAATCTTGCATCAGTAATCCATAGTCTGTAATTGATTTAGTCCTTCAAGGTACAATTGAATTACATCGTGTATTCAATCTAATGTTCAGTCCAGTATGGTGCTTCAATCTATCCAATATTCTGTCCAGTATGATGGTCCAATCCATCTGATATTCAATCCAGTATGATGGTCCATTCCATCCAACATTCAGTATGGTGGTCCAATCCATCTGATATTCAGTCCAGTATGATGGTCCAATCCATCTGATATTCAGTCCAGTATGATGGTCCAATCCATCTGATATTTAGTCCAGTATGATGGTCCATACTTAGTTGGTGCTTAGTTGGTTCGTCATGATCTAGCTGAAATATTGTTGAAAGCGACGTTAAATTCTATTCACTCGCTCACGATTAAAAACATTAAGGCAACAAGGTCCTATCAACACCGTATTCAATTCAAGGATAACTGATGGGTCTGATTAATCCACTCAACAGTCAGTACGTGCTATTTTGGTCTCTTCTACCCAGTATTTAATCCAAGGTTATCTAATCTACTCATTATTATATCCAAGGGTATGGTGGTCTGATATCCCGTGCTGCAATACCGGTGTGATAGAAACGGTGTTCCCCAGAGACCAGTGTCCGTCTCCTATGTTTAACCTAGGGCGGGCTCTGATATCCAAGTGACCCTTTACAGATGTCGGTATCTGGGCTAGGTTAAAGCATAGAAAGCGGACACTCATATCTGAGGGACCACCGTTTCTGTCACACTGGTGTTGGGTGGGCTTTTCCAGCCAATATTCAAGAAGAACGTAAATCCCTCAACAAACAATTACGGGGTGGATGGTAAGTTTGAAATATTTCCTAAACTGTTTCATCACCAACATAGTGATTCTGTGTAACACTTGGTTATGACAATACTTTTTTAAACATTTTCCATAAGCCCGCCAAAGAGCTGGACATTTAATATGTGATGGCGATTTCCGTCCATCTGTCCGTCCATCCGCCCGTTCGTGTCTGGTCTAAATCTGGGACTAAAGTTCCATTTTTTTTTTATTTTTCTTATTATTTTTTTATACAGTATGGGGAGGCGATCATTTGCGTACACTTCGCCATCTGTAAGATGGCTTGCGAATCATGTGTCACGTTATTGCGGAGCGATAAGCGGTACTTTACTGTATTCTGTTCCAGGAGCCGCGAAGCACATTTGAAAGTGTGTGTGGGGGGGGGGGGGCTGAACTCTATACTGCATGGCCATGTCAAATGTTGGACTGGTGCTATCTAAGATAGGAATTTGAACATTGTGGTCCCAAAAAGGGGGGGAGGGGCTAGCTAATGTGAGCTGTCGACTTGTTTCATGGTTACCTAGTTGCCCAGAGTTTATCCCCTTTTAATTTATCTTTGGATACAAGATGCCAAGTGTTACATTCTCCTAAGCACAACATCTTAAACCTTTCTCTGGATTGCTAACTACCAATTTGGACTAAGGCCATTGAGCAACTTTTAAATTTGGACCAGTGTAATTCCAGATATTTGTGCGTATATTGCAGTCCCTTTGGCTCTTGTTCAACATGAGATTTCCAATTTGATAATGGGTGAAAATATTTAAAAGAAGGATCCACCAGGTATCACTTCCAAGGAACTGATCCACCCAGTGTGACTCCCAAGGATCTAATCTATACGCAGTGTCCCTCTCAAGGGTCTGATCTTCCCGCCATCACACACAAGTTCTGATCTACTCCGTGTCACACACAAGGTCTGATCTACTCCGTGTCACACACAAGGGTGTGATCTACTCGGCGTCGCACACAAGGTCTGATCTACTCAGTGTCACACGTACACAAGGGTCTGATCTTCTCGCCGTCACACACAAAGAGTCTGATCTTCTCGCCGTCACACACAAGGGTCTGATCTACTCGGTGTCACACACAAGAGTCTGATCTACTCGCCGTCACTCACAAGGGTCTGATCTACTCCGTGTCACACACAAGGGTCTGATCTTCTCGCCGTCACACAAGGGTCTGATGTAACGGTGCGCACACAAGGGTCAGATCTACTCTGTGTCACACACAAGGGTCTGATCTTCCCGCCGTCACACGGGTCTGATCTACCCGGTGTCACACACAAGGGTCTGATGTAACGGTGTCGCACACAAGGGCCTGATCTACTCGGTGTCACACACAAGGGTCTGATCTACTCGCCGTCACAAGGGTCTGATCTACTCAGTGTCACATACAAGGGCCTGATCTTCTCGCCGTCCCACAAGGGTCTGATGTAACGGTGTCGCTCACACAAGGGTCTGATCTACTCCGTTTCACACACAAGGGTCTGATCTTCCCGCCGTCACACAAGGGTCTGATCTAACGGTGTCGCACACAAGGGACTGATGTACTCAGTGTCATATGCACACACAAGGGTCTGATCTACCTGCCATCACTCACAAGGGTCTGGTCTAACGGTGTCGCACACAATGGTCTGATCTACCCAGTGTCACGCAAGAGTGATCTACACGCCGTCACACAAGGGTCGGATCTAACGGTGTCGCATACAAGGGTCTGATCTACTCAGTGTCACACACAAGGATCTGATCTTCTAGCCGTCACACAAGGGTCTGATCTACCCGGTGTCACACACAAGGGTCTAATCTACTCTGTGTCACACAAGGGTCTGATCTACTCGCCGTCACTCACAAGGATCTGATCTACTCAATGTCACACACAAGGGTCTGATTTTCCCACCGTCACACACAAGGGTCTGATCTACCCGGTGTCACACACAAGGGTCTGATCTACTCGGTGTCACACACAATGGTCTGATCTACTCAATGTCACACACAAGGGTCTGATTTTCCCGCCGTCACACACAAGGGTCTGATCTACCCGGTGTCACACACAAGGGTCTGATCTACTCGGTGTCACACACAAGGGTCTGATCTACTCGCCGTCGCTCACAAGGATCTGATCTACTCAATGTCACACACAAGGGTCTGATCTTCCCGCCATCACACACAAGGGTCTGATCTACTCAGTGTCGCACACTCTTCTCGCCGTCACACAAGGGTCTGATGTAATGGTGTAGCACACAAGGGTCTGATCTACTCCGTGTCACACCAGGCAGATCGGACACTTGCCCCCAGATCTTGTTAGGGATTGTTTTTCACGCCTATCAGCCTTTTGGTGCCGCTGGGGGCAAGTTGAAATTTCGTTTCCGGACAACTTTTGAAAACCTGAACAGATTCCTTCCAAATTTGGTATGTGCGTGCTTTTGCCTCTGGTCTTCATTATTTTTATTCATACACAATTGGAATTGGTGGTATCTGTCATACGAAATAGGTCTTTCGATTATTGACGCGGAAATTCTTTTATGAACGACGGCCGAGTACTGAATGCGGGGTTGGACGTTTGGTATTAGCTGTTTTTGCATAAGACAGGATTTTCAACATATCCTGATTTTGGGGTTACAGTGACTGACCTTGACCTAAATTGTGATATGTGACCCATCCTCTCCCTTAATATATCTACGGACATTTTAAGAAAATCACTTACTGATTTTTGGTGGGGGGGTGGATCACAGTCACCTTGACCTGACCTCAATTTAGGTACATGACTGCATGGCTCAAAGAATTGTGATTTTAAACTATTTTCCGATTTTGGGGTCACCTTTTGACCTTGACCTCAATTTTGATATGGGGTAAATCGTCGACCTCTCCTCGCACGCTGATATCAAAATACATGCGTAGCGTGCAAGATATCTGGCGTTTCGAAACTTGTCTAATTCCTCTTAACCCGGGGCGTATGAACCCCATGTAGTTTCAGGATCTTCACGACGTTCATATGAACAGTCACAACCAAAGCCGGACTGAGATACATCATTCTTAGATGACGAATTTACAACGAATATTATGGAGTAAGAATACTGATCAGCGATACGGATTTGATATTTTTGGAGCATCATGATGTCTTGCCGGCAAGTTGAAAACTGTTGACCGCTTCTCTCTTGCAGAAAACAAGCCTATGTTTATGTATACTATGATTGTCTTTTTGAATTTGGTACTAATACTGTTATATGGAAAAGGTCTTTGGATTATGGGCACGGATATTCTTTAATGGACGACGGCTGAATTATGAATGACGGACCAGACGCTTTTAATTTAGGTAACTACTTTATAACATCATAATATCTTTACGGCATCATTGAATTACAAGCGTCTAGTCCGTCATTCATTACTCAGCCGTCGTTCATTAAGGTAAATCCGCGCCCATAATCCAAAGACCTATTCCATATACAGAATTAGCATCAAATTCAAAACGACAATCATAGTATACATAAACATATGCAAGTTTCCGGAAATAGATAAGCGGTAAACTGTTTTCAGTGAAGCCGGCAAGGCATCAATATGTTCCAAAAATGTCAATTCTGTATCGCTGATCAGTATGGTATTCTAAATCCATATGATATTCTTTGTAAAGTCGTCATCTAGAGAATGATTTATCTCCGTCATGCTTTGATCGTGACTGTTCATATGAACACCATGAGGATCTTGAAGTACATGGGTTCATACGGTCCCTAGCTCCAGGTTAAGCGGAATTAGGTACAAGTTACGAAACGTAACGTCATAGATGTTGCACCCTACGCTCGTATTTTGCTATCAGCATGCGATATGTATCGCCAAATTTGAGAGACTTTGAGTGGAGGCACTTGGTGGTATAGCCATGTTCTATAAGTTTCTGCAATAGTGTTTTGTGACGCTGATTAAAATCGTCACATTTAACACAGTATCTGCAAAATGATACTATGCGAGTTATTTATACGCCATATGCAGGTCCCACTGGAATATTGCTGTCCAGAAAGGGATAGTTTACGATGAGAAAATTGTAATCACCTCTTTTGTCCCAAGTCGACGAGAGAGAAGGCCCGTTTCACTTTTATAGAGATATAGGTTTAAAGTTAATGTGCCGATAGAGCTATATGTAGTCTTCTTCAAATCCATTCAAGATGGATACATATCCTTCACTGCGTCATTTATATAGCTATATCCACAGCTAGAAGGTTGTCTATGTAGCGTTTGGTCAATGAGAAGAAATGGGCTTTGAATTGATCGTTGCTTGAAAGCGCCTGCATATAGTCAAGTTCATAAGAGAACAGATATAGATCAGCCAACAAGAGGTCGATACTTCATGTAAGCGATCACGAGAAATCTCTGGGACCATACTTTTCTACAGCGGTGGTTTGAAGACGGCACTTTGTCACAGCGATAGATTGAAGTATCATCAGCGGTGAAATGAAGACAGTAGTTTCAACATTATACCTTTGTTCAGCGGTAAGTAGTATAGTAAGTGGATCTAGAGGCTTATTTTGCCGGGGGAGATAACACTTTGTGGCGCCACCAGCTCAAGAGACCAAAAACTACCTTCAACACGAGAGCTCCAATTTTTGCAGGTCACAGCACAGGACAAGGCCACTATAGTTCCGGCACTTCCAGTCTCTATGTGGTATGTATTCCTCCACGGTCTGGTGGTCATGCGATCTGCCTCCGCGGACAGAAAGTAGTCCCACGGAAAAAAATGCATGGACCAATTGGGTCGAGTGAGGTATCCCCGCTCCTCCAGTGCTATCCAGTCATGGGTGTTTTCACAGAAAAAAAAATAAAAAGCGGAACACAGACTTTACTCCTACAATTATATGTATTATACAATATACGGGAAATGCCTGTATGGGGGGGAGAGGTAATTTTTTATTATTTTACTATGGGTTGTTTGGTCTTGTTTTTCTCGTCTCGCCACGAAAAACACGATGGGAGGGGTCCATTCTTCCCTAACACCGCTTTGACACTCTTCTTCACATACAACCCCCCACCCCCCAACCCTGCTTCGACACTCGACTTCACGTACATTCCTCCCTAACACTGTTTTGACACGTACATTCTTCCTAACACCGCTTTGATACTCGTCTTCACATATAACCCTTCCTAACCCTGCTTTGACACTACTTCACGTACATTCATCCCTAACACCGTTATGACACTCGGCTACACGTACATTCCTCCCTGATTACAAGCGTCTAGTCCGTCATCCATAATTCAGCCGTCGTCCATTAGAGAATATCCGCGTCCATAATCCAAAGACCTATTCCATATTCCATAACAGTATTAGCACCAAATTCAAAAAGACAATCATAGTATACATAAACTTAGGCTTGTTTCCTGCAAGAGAGAAGCGGTCAACAGTTTTCAATGATGCCGGCAAGACATCATGATGTTCCAAAAATATCAAATCCGTATCGCTGATCAGTATTCTTAATCCATAATTCGTTGTAAAGTCGTCATCTAAAGAATGATGTATCTCAGCCACGCTTTGATTGTGACTGTTCATATGAGTACCATGAAGATCTTGAAGTACATGGGTTCATACGTCCCCTAGCCCCAGGTTAAGCTGAATTAGACACAAGTTACGAAACGTAGCGCCATAGATTTTGCACGCTACATTCGTATTTTTTTATCAGCATGCGATATGTATCGCTGTCATAGTATTACAGTATAAAGTTAGACACTGAGGATATTTCTAGAATGATAGACCTGAGGTAAACACGTTTACGTTCTGTTGTATTCATGGAATTTTCTCGTAATCGTGACCGATTTATCGTAAGTGAATTATGTGAGTAATTCGTCTAGTGTTTTCTAGAAGATTCTGTGATTGCAAATGACCCTGAGTGGTTTGTGCATAGCGCCATCTGCATCGGGAGCCCCGTATGACCTGTGCGGATCGCCATCTATACATATAGATCTTCATTATATTCAATATTAAACATTCTTGAAGTTTCTGGAATGAGAAAGCACTTGTTTATTTGGGTTAATTATGTCGAACTTACTCGTAGTTGTTGTAATCGTATCTGGGTTAAATCTTACGTCATTGTTGTACCGATGGAAGTTTCTTGATCTGATAGAATAATCTCGAATTCCCGATAAAATATAAATTGCTCGAAGTTTAGTGATCGATGAGGAGATTCGAACGGTTTTTATTGGGTGCATAACTGGACATTACCGTTACCGGAGATTATTGACAGATTATACTGACTGCTAGATTATGTTCCTGTTGGATTACTCCTGTGTTTGACCGCTGTATTATCTACGTGATTTAAATGAAGGAAACTGGACAACAGCTGAGCGTTATTGACTGGAAATACAGGAACGCGATTTCTACACGTCACGAACTGTATTAGAGATTTGTACGTTGGTACGAACTTCGAGAGATACACCGGTATAACATTGAACAGTAAGATTTTATTTGACGTTTGTTTGTCATATTGACCTAATTTAATTTGTATATGATTTTAGTATTGTAAATATATATTTTACTGTTAATACTCGACTACACAAATCTTTCTGTTGCGTTTTTCTATTATCGTTTAGACGTAACAGAAATTGGGGGCTTGTCCGGGAACTTTGTTTACATTCCAGCTTTGCAACATAGCTCTAAATTGATACATTGTCTGAATTTGTGAAGTCGAGTAGTAGTATATTATCAGCATGTCTTTTGACCCAGCACAGTTTGCTTCAAAGCCTGGTCAGGAGGAATTTGACGAACTACGCAAAGAGGATTTGTTCACGCTGTGTAAATTCCTACAAATTAAAGTTAAAACATCTTGGAGAAAGTAAGAAATTAAGAAACTCATTATTAAACATTTTGTTAGCAAACAACTTTGGGATGAAAGTGATTTTGATTTAACTGAGAAAACAGCTGATTATTTGGAAATAAAGAAATTAGAATTGCAAAATCAGCTGGAATTAAAGAAATTAGAAAGAGAAAAGGAAGAAAGACAGTTTCAGTTAGAGAGAGAAAGAGAAGAGAAAGAAAGACAGTTTCAGTTAGAGAGAGAAGAGAAAGATAGACAGTTTCAGTTAGAAATGAAACATTTGGGATTACAGTCGCGAACAGATCCTCCTACAGATGCACCTGAACAATCACAATCAAAATTTGATGCAGCTCGTCAAATACGTCTCGTCCCACCATTTCAGGAAAAAGAAGTTGATAAATATTTTCTGCATTTTGAGAAAATTGCTGAAAATTTAAACTGGCCAAAAGAAAATTGGAGTTTACTTCTTCAAAGTGTTTTGATCGGAAAGGCAAGGGACATTTACACTCAGTTGACGGTAGAGCAAGCATCAAATTATGATAGAGTGAAGGATTTAATCGTTAAAGGTTATGAATTAGTTCCTGAAGCTTATAGACAAAAATTTCGTAGTTGTGAAAAAGAAAACTCTCAGACTCGTGTAGAATTTGCTCGTTCAAAAGAACAATTATTTGATAGGTGGTGTGCTTCGGTTAAAATTGACAACACCTTTGAAACCCTCAGACAGCTTATGCTAGTAGAGGAATTTAAAAGGTGTATCCATGGTGATATTAGAACATTTCTTGATGAAAAGAATGCCAACACTTTAGACGAAGCAGCCCGATTTGCTGATGAATACGCTCTGACACACAAATTATCATTTGTTAACCCTTTCACTGTTTAACCTGGGTTCTCCTGCCATGTCGCGGCCTTTACAAGAATACTTTACACTTAGACGTGTCGTCCATGCTTTGATGTCAAAATAATAGGAAATGCCATTTGCGGATGTGCCGGTAACAACGGAATTACCTTCTCGTTTGATCAGCGTGTCTCTCAATGCACAGAATTACGCCCGCCGACGCAACGTCACTGTCACAGAATGACTGCGAACTTGGACGTACGCTGCACGTCATGAACACCATGAGGAGAGAAAGCAGTGATGTGCACTGCACGTCATCAACATTGAAAAGGTTAATGCTGTTAAGCCAAGTTCATTCCAGTCTAACGTCTCGGGTAACAAATCCAATTCTTTCTCAAGGCCTAAAACTTTTAACCCCAGTTACAAAGGTCAAAGGTCAAACTCAAAGTCTCAGTCACCCACTTTTAACACTCAAAATTAGTCTCCCGTTTGCAGCTACTGTAAAAAGGACGGCCATTTGATGGCGAATTGTTTTAAATTGAAAAGAAGACAAGATCAAGCCTTTCAAAAGCCTAGTGGTTTCCTCACTTCAAGATCTGTATTCAAGCAGGTTAGTGACGTTCATGATGTATATGACGTTAAGATGGCCAAGGACACTGTTCCTATTAGTTCTATCAAGGATAAGGTTGACAGTTTTTCAAATCCTGTTATGGAGATTTTTGAACCATTTATCCACAATGGTTTTGTGTCACTTTCAAGTGATTTTTCTAATGCTACTCCTGTGAAGATTTTGCGAGATACGGGCGCGTCCCAATCTCTTTTGTTGGCAGATATTTTGCCGTTTTCTGATTCTTCATCTGCAGGCAGTAATGTCCTGATTAAAGGGGTAGATTCTGTAAATTATACACCCGTTCCGGTCTATAACATTCATCTGTCTTCCGACTTGATTTCTGGACCTGTTACCGTGGGTATTAAAGGTAGTTTACCATTTGAGGGTGTTCAATTACTTCTTGGCAATGATCTTGCGGGAGATAAGGTCGGGGTTAACCCGATTGTAACTGACGAGCCTTGTTTGGATCAGATTCATGATCCTGTTGAAGACGAAATTCAAAGTTTATATACTGCTTGTGCAGTTACTAGAGCCATGAGTAAAATGGCTGAGGAGTCTGAAAAGTCTCTTAAAGATGACGTTTGTTTGGCCGACACCTTTGTATGTTTAAATGATGAGGCTGATAAGCCACATTTTGATAGCAAATTGGAATGTTCTAATGACAAAATTTCAAAATCACAGCTGGTTAATGAACAGCATAGTAACAAGGACATTTCCAAGTTATTTGACAAGGCAGTAGATGAGTGTGATGTAACTCAAGAGCCTGTGTGTTACTTTTGCAAGAATGGTGTTCTTATGCGCAAATGGCGACCGCCAGATGTGTCATCTGATGATGAGTGGGCAGTTAAGTATCAGATTGTTGTACCAAAGTCATATCGTTTAGATATCCTCAGACTAGCCCATGAAACACCTCTTTCAGGTCATTTAGGTGTTAACAAAACATACTACAAAATTCTAAATCATTTCTATTGGCCAAATTTAAAGAAAGATGTTGCTGAATTTTGTAGGTCATGCCACACATGTCAAATGGTAGGAAAACCAAACCAAACCATACCAAAGGCCCCTCTACAAGCAATCCCTGCATTTGGGGAAGCCTTTAGTAGGTTGATTATAGATTGTGTTGGTCCATTACCAAAAACAAAGTCAGGCAACCAATACATGTTAACAATCATGTGTGCTTCAACCAGGTTCCTTTACGGAATATTAAGGCAACAACTATTGTTAAGGCCTTAGTTAAGTTTTTCACACTTGTTGGCCTACCCCAGCCTGATCAGGGATCTAATTTCATATCGGGAATCTTTCAACAAGTCATGCATGAATTGGGAATAAAGCAGTACAAATCATCTGCATACCACCCAGAAAGCCAAGGCGCATTAGAAAGATTCCACCAGACATTAAAGAACATGATTAGGACTTATTGTTTTGACACCGAAAAAGACTGAGATGAAGGCATACATTTGTTATTGTTTGCTGTTAGTCTGTTCAAGAGTCTTTAGGCTTCAGTCCATTTGAATTAGTCTTTGGTCATACAGTTAGAGGACCCCTTAAACTGCTGAAGGAAAAGTTCCTAGACAGTGATCTTGACTCATGTATTCTCTTACAATATGTGTCGGACTTTTCGCACCAGGTTGACCAAAGCACGTGATTTGGCCATGTCAAATTTAAGATCAGCTCAAAAAGGTATGAAAATAACCTATGATAAACATGTCCTTAAACGAAGTTTCAAACCTGGTGAGAAGGTTCTGGCTTTTCTGCCTATTCCTGGTAATCCACTTAAGGCTAGATATTATGGTCCGTATGTCATTGAAAAGAAACTAAGTGACCTTAATTATGTAGTCCAGACTCCTGACAGGCGTAAGAACAAACAGTTATGCCATGCAAATATGTTAAAATTATACATCGACAGAGATAGCACTAAGAGTACTGTCCATCCTGTAAGTGTAGTTAGTTCTGACCCTGATACTAATGAAACGTGTGAAGAGCCCATGACAGCGGCGAAATTACAGAACTCTGACATTCTACTTAATTTGGATTCCAAGTTGTGTTATCTCGAGCCAGCGCGTCAGGAAGAACTTCGAACTCTGCTCAGTCAATATGAACATTTGTTTCCCGACATTCCTACTCGGACTGATACAATTTCACATGACGTCAATGTCGGAGATTCTAATCCAGTGAAGCAGCACCCATATCGTTTGAATCCCTTTAAACAAAACTACCTGAAAAAGGAAATTCAGTATTTATTGGACAATGACTTCATTGAACCGAGTAATAGTAACTGGAGTTCACCTTGTATCCTCGTTCCAAAGCCAGATGGCAGTTACAGGATGTGTACTGACTATAGAAAGGTGAACACATTGACCAAAACAGACACATTCCCTATTCCACGCATTGACGATTGCATTGATAAAGTGGAAAGTGCCAAGTTCGTGTCAAAGTTTGATCTTCTGAAAGGATTTTGGCAAGTTCCACTAACAGATCGTGCGAAGGAGATATCAGCATTCGTCACTCCGGGGGGTCTGTTCCAGTACAAAGTTATGCCATTTGGAATGAAAAATTCTCCAGCCACGTTCCAGCGTCTCATCAACCGTGTTACTTCCGGTTTGGAATGATGTGAGACTTACATTGATGACGTCATTGTCTACAGCGATACATGGGAAGATCATCTACAGAGAATTCGCGCACTGTTCAATCGGCTGAGTGACGCCAAGCTGACAGTCAACCTTGGAAAAAGTGAATTTGGACATGCACGTGTGACATTCTTGGGTCATGTTCGCTATTTCCAACACCAACATGTAAGAGACAACTGATGCGTTTCTTGGGTATGGCTGGTTACTACAGGAAATTTTGTCCAATTTTTCAGATATTACTGAACCTTTAACTCGGCTCTTAAGAAAGAGGGTAACTTTTGTTTGGACCGATGAATGTGAATCAGCTTTTGAAAAACTGAAAGCCATACGCAAGAGCGCACCAGTTCTTTCAGCACCAGGTTTTGGTTCACCTTTTAAACTGGCTGTAGATGCTAGTGATGTTGCTGCTGGTGCCGTTTTGTTACAAGAAGGTATAGATGGTGGAGACCACCCAATATGTTATTTTTCACGTAAATTTGACAAACATCAGAGAAATTATTCTACAATTGAGAAAGAATGTTTGGCAATGATATTGGCTTTACAACATTTTGATGTTTATGTTACTTCTTCATCGTTGCCAATAACTGTATTCAGTGATCACAATCCACTTGTTTTCATAAGTAAGATGAAAAACAAAAATCAAAGATTGTTGAGATGGAGTTTGGTATTACAAGAATACAATATTGAAATCAAACATATTAAGGGTAAGGACAATTTGATCGCTGATTGTTTGTCTCGCATATAATGTACATATGTTTGTCAACATTTTTGCTGTTGTATATAGATTTTGTTTTGTATTAATGTTTTGAATTGTCAAGAAAGTTCCAAGTTTGAAACTTTCTTCTTTTAAGAGGGGGAGTGTCATAGTATTACAGTATAAAGTTAGACACTGAGGATATTTCTAGAATGATAGACCTGAGGTAAACATGTTTACGTTCTGTTGTATTCATGGAATTTTCTCGTAATCGTGACCGATTTATCGTAAGTGAATTATGTGAGCAATTCGTCTAGTGTTTTCTAGAAGATTCTGTGATTGCAAATGGCTGCTCTGCGTACAGCCCGTATGACCCTGAGGGGTTTGTGCATAGCGCCATCTGTACATGCATCGGGAGCCCTGTATGACCTGTGCGGAGCGCGATCTATACATATAGATCTTCATTGTATTCAATATTAAACATTCTTGAAGTTTCTGGAATGAGAAAGCACTTGTTTATCTGGGTTAATTATGTCGAACTTTCTCGTAGTTGTTGTAATCGTATCTGGGTTAAATCTTACGTCATTGTTGTACCGATGGAAGTTTCTTGATCTGATAGAATAATCTCGAATTCCCGATAAAATATAAATTGCTCGAAGTTTAGTGGTCGAGGAGGAGATTCGAACGGTTTTTATTGGGTGCATAACTGGACATTACCGTTACCGGAGATTATTGACAGATTATACTGACTGCTAGATTATATTCCTGTTGGATTACTCCTGTGTTTGACCGCTGTAGTATCTACGTGATTGAACTGAAGGAAACTGGACAACAGCTGAGCGTTATTGACTGTGGAAATACAGGAACGCGATGTCTACACGTCACGAACTGTATAGAGATTTGTACGTTGGTACGAACTTCGAGAGATACACCGGTATAACATTGAACAGTAAGATTTTATTTGACGTTTGTTTGCTATATTGACCTAATTTAATTTGTATATGATTTTAGTATTGTAAATAAATATTTTACTGTTATTACTCGACTACACAAATTTTTCTGTTGCGTTTTTCTATTATCGTTTAGACGTAACAATCGCCAAATTTGAGAAACTTTGAGTGGAGATGTTTGGTGGAATAGCCCTGTTTTATAAGTTTCTGTAACAATGTTTTGTGACGTTGATTAAAATCGTCACATTTAACACAGGATCTAGCAAATGCTACTAAGCGAGATATGTATACGCCATATGCAAGTCCCACTGGAATATTACTGTCCAGAAAGGGATAGTTTACGATATCGAAATTGTAATCATCTCTTTTGTCATAAAGTCGACAAGAGAGAATGCCCGCTTCATTTTTATAGAGATATAGATCTAAATATGATGTGCCTGTAGGGCTGTTTGTAGTTTCCTTCAAATCCAGTGAAGGTGGATATATATCCTTCACTGCGTCATTTATATAGCGATTATCCACAGCGAGAAGATCGTCTATATAGCGTTTGGTGAATGAGAAGGAACGGGCTTTGAATGGATCGGTTTTTGAAAGCGCCTGCATATAGTCATATTCATAAGAGAACAGATACAGGTCAGCCAACAGGGGTGCACAATTAGTACCCATTGGAATACCTATATGCTGCTGATATATTGTGTTGCCAAATTTCACATAAATATTTTTAATGAGAAATTCAAGCAACTCTATAAACAAAGAAACATCCCATGAATGATATCTCTTGTATGTAGTAGAGCTAAAGAATGCTTTATGGCTTCCGACATTAATATATCTACGATCAGTTTTCTTGAACACAGATACTATTAATGAACTTAGACGGTCAATAAGGTCCTGATGAGGGATTGAAGTACTGAGAGTCGAGAAATCCCATGTGGATACATGTCTGTACGGTATGTGACCTTTAGCATCAAGTTTTTCCGTAAGACATTTTGAGTTTTTCAATATCCACATACATTCAACGCCAGAGTTCTTAGAAATAGTGGCGCAATACCTTTCCCAAAATGCTTTTACCTCCTGAAGGGCCCTCGTCAATAGGGTTGAAAGAAGCTTGGTGGTGCAGCTTCTAGAACCAGCTATAAATCTAACTTTGTATGGTGATTTATGCATTTTGGGAGTCCAGTATAGTTTTGGTATGTCGTTATGATTTTTTTTTTTTTTTTTTTTTTTTTTTTTTTTAAATTAATTCTGCATATGTTTTTCACATTTTAAAGTGTATACATTTTTCCACATTTGATCATTACATACCATTCATTCGCATTTTTCAAAGGCTTTCTTGCATGTCAGAATTTCTTTATACATTTTCTCTAATATAATTGAGTGCATTTAATATACACTCGGACCATTTTTTCTTTGTGTGAAGAACTGTAATACACTGTTTAATAATATGATAGTTTATTTGGTTTGATAGTGCAATTAAAGTTGTCTTTTTCGAATTAAATTTAGCGTCGTTTCTTGACTTCCAAATGCACCATTTGGTGTTGAATATTAGCATGTTAATTACATCAGATAGATTGGTTGCACCATTGTAACCAAGCAGAATATCCTGTTCACATATTTTAATGCGCCCTACATGTCGTTGCGATAACAGTTGATTCACCACTTTATTTACTGTGACCCACGTGTCGTAATTATAACTGCAATGAATGAAAAGATGGCTTTGTGTTTCTATTTCTGTTTTACATCTGACACAATACCCATCCGATAGTCCCATCTTATTTAGTATATAGTCTGTTGCGATATTATTGTGCGTACATTTCCAGATGAATTGCCTAACTGTATTGCTAATTAACGTCGATTGTATTGCTTTCCATATCTGTGGCCAATTGAGTGTTATCCCAAAAAAGGCTTCCCATTTTGAATGACATTTTGGCTCAGGATAGACTTGTCGTTGAATCATTTTTCGAATTTTGTAGTTTTCAAATTTGCAGTTTATTCCAAGTGCTTGGTCTTGTCGTCTAATTGTAAGATTTTCATCCACAACTAGTTCATTCTGAATTGCATCCATCTGATCATCGGTTTCTTTTCGGAGTATTTCGACCCAATTTTTTGGAATACATTTTTTTATTATTTGAAATTCTGAAATCCAATTTATTTTCAGTTGAAGTCTTCCTAGTATAACATTTCCTTCCACCCATTTTCCCAGGTTATCATCCCATATATCCCCGATTTTACATATGTCGCTTATCACCCAATTTCTGTAATACAAGGGCTTGCCTTTGTGTTTTATGTTGTCATTACCAAATAGGGGTTGACTTAATACTTGCAATTTGTATTCTATTTTCTGAGTTTTCAATAGCCTTTGCCACCCTATAAGGCATTCTTGATAGAAATGGGGCACTTTTACCACCATTCCTCGTGTGTTGGTACATCTACAGAGAACGTATGTTAGAGCGCTCTGATCTAATATTCTTAGCCAGTGTTTGCCTAGCATATTCCACGATTCAGTCTCAGAATGGATTATTTTGTAAATCCATTTGATTTGCATGATATTTATTATTTCGTCCAGATCAAACATGCCTAACCCACCATCATCTTTGCTAAGTTTACAGACATCTTTTCCCACGTGAAATTTTTTCCCGCCCCAGAGGTAGTCCCAAATAATGTTTTCCAAGGATTTTTTATTTTTCTCTGATATTCCTCTCATTTCTATCTCATAATTTATAGTGGACAAGACAAAAGTTTTCAGTACTAATATTTTCCCAGTATAGGTTAAGTTACGTTTTGACCAATTATGCAGTGTTAATTCGATTCTATCGAGTTTTTCTTTCCATATGTTATCTGTTGAAATCGTGTGACCATGCATCACACCTAGCGCCATTATGGCAATCACCCATTCAATTTCTTTAAACTCTGGTGGTTTACTTTTCCATATACCTATATACATTCCTTTTGTTTTCTTAAGGTTTACTTTTGCTCCTGATGCTTTCTCGTATATTTTCATTATTTGAAAGTAGGCTATTATTGAAGATTCTGTTCGGTGAAATGTTTGAGTGTCGTCTGCAAAACAATTAATTTTTATTTCGTGTTGTGGTACCCCGTTTTCTGGGAGATATATACCCTGTATATCCTCGCTTTGCCTTATTGTGCACGCCAAAGGCTCTGCCTGAATAATATAATAACGGGGCCAACGGGCACCCTTGTCCGACTGAGCGAGATATATTAAATGTTTTAGATATGTGACCATTTGTGTTGATATTTAATTTGCATTTTTTGTATGTCATATTAACCCAATTTCTGAATTTTATTCCAAAACCAAAGGTTTCCAGACATTTATCTATCCAACCCCATTCAACTCTGTCAAATGCCTTTTCTTGATCTAAGAAGATTATTGCCCCTTCTATGTTTTCCTCTTCGGCATAGTCTATGACGTCTTGCAGTAGACGTATGCCTTCACTAATTTTTCTATTTTTAATAAATCCTTTTTGGTCTGAATGAATAATGCTAGGTGCTACTGATTTTAGTCTTTCAGCTATGATTTTTGTCACTATTTTATAGTCTGTGTTTAATAAGGTAAGAGGCCTCCAATTGCGTATATCTTCTCTTTCTCCTTGTTTATACAACAGAGTTAATGTTCCTCTATATTGTGTGGATGTCAGTTCGTTATCCTGAAATATCTCACAAATCACATCGTAAAGTTCTTTGTGAATGTCATCCCAGTACTGTTGGTAGAATTCAGCTATTATGCCGTCTTCTCCAGGTGACTTATTGCACTTTAATTTAAATATTGCACTCTCCACCTCTCCGAAAGTGATGTCAGCTTCACAGCTTTTGTACTGCCTCTCATTTATTTTGGACTTAACATTTGCCAATAGGATACTTGCACATTTCTCATCCCAGCCTTCTGAAGAATATAGCGTGTTATAAAATTCAGCTTGTTCATTCAATATTGTTTCGATATCAGTGCTATATTGCCCATCTTTACATTTGATACGCGCCCATGTTTTTTCTTTACCCATTTTTTTCTCAATGTTAAAAAAGTATTTTGTGGACTTTTCGCCCTCTTCAAACCATTGAACTCTAGAACGAATTTTGATAGCTTCGGCTTGTACATAATATTTTTCTATTTTGCATTTAATAGTTATTATACACTCTTCAGTTCGCGAGTTAGGGTCGGAAATATTTTCTAGTCTTTTTAGCTCATCTTCCCATGATTTGATTTCGACTTTTGAAATACTCATGCGTTTGCTAACGTGTGTACAGATCTCTCTTATTTTCATTTTAGTTATTTCCCACCATATTGTCCATTTTGTCGAAAAATCCTCCATTTTATCTTTCCAATCGTTCCAGAAGAGAGCAAATGTTTGTTTGAATAGTTCCGACCCTACTACGCTCGAATTCATTTTCCATGTACCAGGGCCTCTTTTGTGATCACAGAACTCCATTAGTAACATTATCGCACTGTGATCACTAAAAGGGCAATATTCAATATCAACTTTACTTACGTAATAATCTAGTTCATCGCTTATCAAAAAGAAGTCAATTCTAGAACGCTTTTTACCATGTCTATAAGTAAACTCTCTTTTGTCCGGATTTCTTCTCCTCCATATCTCTTCTAGTTCACATTTGCTGATCAGTTCTTTGAGTTCTATATTGCCACCATCGTTGGCTGAGAAACAGTTTTGTCGGTCTATTTCTGGATTGAGTGTACAATTAAAGTCACCGACAACGATTATTTTCGTGTCATCGTCTACATTCAATATTAGCCCCTCAAGAGATTTCATGAATGTTTTCCTGTCCGTAACATTGTTAGGAGCATATACGTTGAATATTTGAAACGTTTCGCCGTATTTTTTCACCTTAAAGGATATATATCTGCCATTTGAGTCTTTCTCCATATCATATTCATTTAGATTTATGCTATTCTTTATAAGAATAGCTACACCTTTCGATAATGGACTACCAACCGTCCAATATGCGTCACTGTTCCATTCTTTAGTCCACTTAATTCGATCACATTCTGAACCACAGTGTGTTTTTTGCAGAAGAATAACATCCGCCTCTCTATTTTTAATCCAGTTGAATTTCTGGCTGCGTTTATCTTTGTCGTTTAATCCATTTACGTTGATAGACAAGATTTTTAGAGCCATTATATAAACAGTATATATAGATTTACAGTTTCTATTTCACAGACTTGAAACGAGCTATATACATACTACGTCATTTTGATGACTTTGTCTGCTTGTCGTTCTGCTGATGGGGGTGTTTTGTGGTCACTTCGCTCTCTTTTCCGACTTTCTGGCGTATCTACTCTCGTGTTCCCTTCGACACACTCCTTGTATTTATTTGCGATATTCACAAAAATTTCCTGTAGGAGTCCGGCGCCTTCCGGACTCACATGAATACCAGTTGCGTGGTCTTTGTCATAGAATCGCTTCACGGGCGTTCCTTTCGGTGCGAATTCCAAAGCAGAGTCTAAGTACTCCATGTAGTCAGTTCGTTCACACAGTTTCACCAAGAAATCGTTCACCTTCTTCGCCGTTGTGTTGGCAATCTCAACGGATATACTTCGCCCTTTCCTGGGGATTATATTAGAGATGCCGATCTTCGCATGAGGAAATATGACGCGTATCCTATGCGTGGCCTCCGTGAAGTTGATGATCACTTGATCCGGTTCCTCGCGGTTTCTTGTGATGTCGTTGGTTCCCAAGTGAACTACCACGCATTTGACGTCATCAACACTGATATCTGGATCGGACACTGCTAATTCTAGCAGGTTGTCAACTTCTGCCGCCGAGGCACCCGATTTGCTGAATTTCCTTATACCTGGTATGTTAATTCCCGTGGGGTCGAGTCGGTTGCAATTGCTGTCACCTAGTGTAATCGTATCAATGACTGTGTTTTGAATATGTTGTTTTGGTGTCGAGTGAGTGATTTTTCCACTATCCGCTGTTTGGCTTTTGATTTCCCCGAACTCTGTCTGATTATCGTCCTATCTACCTTCCTGTATGTCCAGTCTGTACACTCCGTAATCCTCTCTTTCAATATTCTCCCTGTATTGTGTACAGTGTGTGTCTGGGTGATCATTTTTGCCACACTGAGTACATTTTACTTCCTTTCCACAATCCCTCGCCAGGTGGGACGTACTCGAGCAGGTGTAACATTGGCGTAATTGCCGTGGCTTATGGTAACACCTTTCAGCCGGGTGATTGGCGTTTCCGCAGTACTCACAGGGCACTCTGTTGCCATCAGAAAAAATTCTGACATCATGCTCACCGAATTTCGTGAGTCTTGGGATTGGCCCTTTACAATTTAAAAGTTGCAAATACCTTGTCCCTGTTTCGATCTGCGTTTCTCTGATTGTACCGCGTTTCAAACTTCCTGGAGAAATGTCTCCGTATTTCGACATACATGTTGTAATAAATGAGTCACTGAGCTCTACTGGTGCATCCTTTATTGTCACCTTGATTAGACTCTTGTCCACGTCCATGACTTTGATATGTCTGTTCCGTATTTCCAGTCCTTCGATCAAAAGTTCATTTTTACATTCCTCGTTGCTCAGAGTAATACGGCATTCCTTGTCTGTAATTTGAATCGCTTTAAGGGCGTCATCGCACAAAAGTTTTTGGCAACCTTCGAGTACTTCTTCGTGCTGTAGTCGGTTTAAATGCTGGGTGTAAAAGTGTACCGTCAATTTTCGGGCAACTTTACTCTGATCGGTGGCTGCCATATTGTTCATCGTTTAATGGGAAAGTACCTTAGCGATATTCCGGCGTTTATTTAGGATTACTTTTCTCGCTGATTTTTTTTTTTTATTACTTTTTAACTACGACCCATTTATAACTGGTGAGCTCGACTGTACAGCCAGAAACGACCATAGTTTATATACAGAGGTAAAGTTTGGCTTTGATATGAGACAGAAGTCAAGTTCGGCTTTGATATGAGACAAAGGCAGTTTACCTGGACCGTGGTTAATAATAGTTCGCAGCTGAATGGGTAATTGTCTTTAGTCTCTCCGGAACAATAGGCCGGTCAAGCTCTGGTCAGCAAGTCCAATTCAGTATGTAGGCTGGGTATAGGTGTTGTCTGAAATGGCGATATTCCAGGGTTCAGATGGCTGGTTCACAATCAGCAAATGAATATATCCTCGAATATTTTAGAGTTTGGGAATCTGAATTCTCACCATCGTGTTCTCCATATATTCACCGATTCCAGTGGTCCATTTGTGGAACCCCGCACACTTCCAAATTCGTATAAAATATAATATAAAGCGGAGCGAATATGTACACCGAACCGTACAGCACAAGTCTCTAGCCTATGTCGTTATGATTGGTTGGAAGACAAATACCTCTGTCCCTGAGAAACTGTTTGTGATTGTTAAATAAATCTTTCAGAGTAAATGCAGTTTGGGAGCAAGTAGACGTATTTGATGAAGATATGTCTACACTCAATTCTTTAACCAGCACCTGGTAATAGTAATATTTACATATGAATATTATATTACACCGCTTTGACACTCGACTTCATCTAAATTCCTTCCTAACACCGCTTTGACACTCGACTTCACGAACATTCCACCATAACCCTGCTTTGACACTCGAGTTCACCTACATTCCTCCCTAACATCGTTTTGACACTCGGCTTCAAATACATTCCTCCCTAACATGGTTTTGACACTCGACTTCACGATCATTCCTCCCTAACCCTGCTTTGACACTCGCATTCACGTACATTCCTTCCTAACATCGCTTTGACACTCGACTTCACATACATTCCTCCCTAACACCGCTTTGACACTCAACTTCCCGTACTTTCATCCCCAACACCACTTTGACACTCGACTTCACGTACATTCCTCCCTAACCCCGATTTGAGAAACAACTACAGGTAGACTTTGGTGGAGAAATATTTTTTTATCAAACCGCCGTCTCAATCTGCCGCTAAATAATAATACTATCCAAAGTGCCGTATCTACCGCTGAGCAAACGTATAATATTCAAACTACCGTCTTCATTCCGTCGCTGATGAGAAAGTGCTTCTAAGCAAGGGAGACTATTCAAATCACCGTCTCCATTCCACCACAGAAGAAAAGGAAAACTTTTTTTTGAGACCGCCGTCTCAATCTGCCGTTAAATAATAGCACTATCCAAAGTGCCGTATCTACCGCTAGATGGACGTTGAACTGTTAAATGCTACAACGCCGTTTCTCTGAACAGATGCAGCATACAGACAGCTAGGGTGACTACCACTCTCAGCCCCGACCACAATTCCTTTATGAAAATGTTTCAAACGCCGCTACGCGACCTTTAAAACAGAATGCATGCCTTAATAGTGGGAAGTCTATCGCTCTCGTGATCCCTTACATGAAGTATGGACACAACAAGAGTGCACAATTAATACCCACTGGAATAACTATATGCAGTTGATTCATTGTTAACAAATTTCACATAGTTTTATTGAGAACTTCAAGCAGTCGAGAAATCTCATGTTGATACATGTCTGTAGGTATGTGACCTTTAGCATCAAATTCTTCCGTTTTTAGAAATCGTGGTGCAATACCTTACCCAAAATGCTCTTACCTCTTCCAGATATGAATCTAGCTTTGTATGGTGATTTATGCATTTTGGGAGTTCAGTATACTTTTGGTATGTCGATATCATTGGTTGGAAGACAAATAACTCTTTCCTCGAGAAACGTTTTGTGATTGTTAAATAAATCTTCCAGAGTAAACGCTGTTTGGGAGTAAGTATATGTATTTAATGATGGTATGCTTACACTCAAGTCCTTAACCAGCGCCTTGTAATAGTATTATTTACATATGAATATTATATTTTGAGCTTTGTCTGCTGGGACTATGACGTATTTACTCTGGCGATTTGCTAGAACTTTGCTAGATTTGCTCAGTACTGCTTTTGCTTGGGGAAGGTTACTTCTGTCAGTATGGCGGTTTGTTGGCGAGGTCCAGCCAATCATCGAGTACTGTATGTTCAACTTTTTCTCGCTTAGACCAATCAATACTGTTCCAACCACAGGCCCGCAAAACAGGAGATTTGGGGAGGGGGGGTGTGGTATTAGGGTTCATCCCTCATGTAAGAAGTCACGAGAGAAGCTATAGCTACATGTTCTGACATTCGGGGGTGGGTGGGTGGTGGGGCGATGGTTAGGTGGTAGTTTGAACTAATATTTGATTTGGTGGAGTTAGTTCCCTTCACATGCTACACACGACCAAGGTGGCGCTGATTTTCAATCAATACACCAGCTGGTTCCCGACTCAACCACGTAGGTGGGTTACCTCGACAGAGTTGGAACTTGGAAACAGCTTAGGCCAAGATTTGAAAAAATATGGACCTTGAATATGGGTGCAGAAAGTGGTGGGTACTGTAATCCACTGCAAAGATTATCTCAACACAAAGTACATGACAAAACAAATCATCTGCTCAAGAGACAGGTAGATTCTCACGGATAACGTACAACAACAACAACAACAGGTACTGTACACCGCACGTAGATCTCAACAGAGCGCCGAATCCCATCATTTTTTTGTCAGGTTCACTGTGTTATCTCCAGCGCTAAATTGCTGGCATCGATTTGGGGTAATAAACTATAATTGACAAAGGATGTACTGCAACTTGTATTATCACTCTTGCCCCCATACGCACGACCCTTTCTCTTCTTTTGCAGTGTAACTGCGTAACTTGAGGTATAGGCCTCTCTGTGGCAGTGTAGCTTCGTTAGAGGCTTTCTCTCTTTGTTAGCGTAACTGCTTATGTCCAGCATGTCCAGGGATAAATCCTTGCTCTTTTTCTGACAGGGTATATGCGTAACTTCAGGTGTAGCTCTCTCTCTGTGACAGCGTAACCACATAATTTCAGTGATGAACCATCTCTTTTTACTCAGCGTAAATGCGTAACTTCGTCAGACTCTTTCTCCCTTTCCACAGCGTAACTGTGGATATAGACCTCTCTGTGATCGTCTAACTTCATTAGAGTCTATCTCTCTTTGTCAGCCAAACTGCTCTTCTAACAGCGTAACTGCGTAACTCCAGGTGTAGACCTCTCTCTGTGACAGCGTAAGTGCGTAATTTCACTGATGGACCATTATTTTTTACTCAGCGTAAATGCGTAACTTCATCAGACCCTTTCTCTCCTTTTGCAGCGTAACTGCGTAACTTGAGGTATATAGGCCGCTCTCTGTGACAGCGTAAGTGCGTAATTTCACTGATGGACCATTATTTTTTACTCAGTGTAAAGGCGTAACTTCATCAGACCCTTTCCCTCCTTTTGCAGTGTAACTGCGTAACTTGAGGTATAGGTCTCTCTGTGACAGTGTAGCTTCGTTAGAGGCTTTCTGTCTTTGTCAGCGTAACTGCGTAAGTCCAGGGATCAATCCTTGCTCTTTTTCTGACAGCGTAACTGCGTAACTTCAGGTGTAGGTCTCTCTCTGTGACAGCGTAAGTGCGTAATTTCACTGATGGACCATTATTTTTTACTCAGCGTAAATGCGTAACTTCATCAGCCCCTTTCTCTCCGTTTGCAGCGTAACTGCGTAACTCGAGGTATAGGCCTCTCTGTGACAGTGTAGCTTCGTTAGAGGATGAGTCCAGGGATAAATCCTTGCTCTTTTTCTGACAGCGTAACTCCAGGTGTAGACCTCTCTCTGTGATAGCGTAAGTGCGTAATTTCACTGATGGACCATTATTTTTTACTCAGCGTAAATGCGTAACTTCATCAGACCCTTTCTCTCCTTTTACAGCGTAACTTCGTAACTTGAGGTATAGGCCTCTCTGTGACAGTGTAGCTTCGTTAGAGGATGAGTCCAGGGATAAATCCTTGCTCTTTTTCTGACAGCGTAACTTAAGGTGTAGGTCTCTCTCTGTGACAGCGTAACCACATAATTTCAGTGGTGACCCATCTCTTTTTACTCCTCGTAAATGCGTAACTTCGTCAGACTCTTTTTCTTTCCACAGCGTAACTGGGGATATAGACCTCTCTGTGATCGTGTAACTTCATTAGAGGCTATCTCTCTTTGTCAGCGAAACTGCTCTTCTAACAGCGTAACTGCGTAACTCCAGGTGCAGACCTCTCTGTGACGGCGTAAGTGTGTATCACTGATGGACCATTATTTTTTACTCAGCGTAAATGCGTAACTTCATCAGATCCTTTCTCTCTTTTTGCTGTGTAACTGCAGGTGTAGACCTGTGTTTGTGACCGCGTAACTGGTTTTCTATTTTGTCAATGTAATTGCGTACCTCCAGCTGTGGACCTCTCTGGGACAGCGTAACTTCGTCAGGGAATTTCCCTTATTTGTCTGTGTAACTGGGTCTAGGGATAAATCCATCCTCTCCCTTCTTGGCGTAAGTGCGTAACTCCAGCCCTAAATCCCTTTTATGTTAGGCCATTGTCACTTGATTGGTTGTTTAGCATTACGGTGACTTGATTTTTTAAATACGCATGATAGATGCTAAACATTAATTATTATTAATTATTAAATTGCAAACAAGTTGTATACAAATTTGAAGAAAATGAATAAATATTACTCATGAGAATGTAAATCCCTCATATATTTTAATTATTTGCCCTCAAAATGTAGATGAGGGCTGGTCGTCCAATCATGTGACAATGGCCTTAGCATAACTGCATAACTTCAGCCCTGAATCCTTTCTCTTAATCTCCAGGTAACTGCGTAACTTTCTCAGATAATTTCTCTTCTGCTCATCGTAAATCACAGCATAAGCTTACAGTCGATAGTGCATCAACAGTAACCAGGGATTATCAGATATAGATCTTTAATGATTCTGAATAAATTCAAAATGGTCAACAAGTGTGTTTTCGAACAATCAGAGAAAACTGGTTCTGTCATTCGTTGTCTCTTCATGCATCGATGATATTTACCAAGTTTCAAAATGAACACTTAAACGTTTCCAAAGATATAGATCATTAATTATTTTGCATAAATTAAAAATGCTTGCCAAGATTTCTGCCCAATCAGAGAAACAACTTCTGTCATTCATCCTATGTCTCTTGATGTATCAATGAGATATACCAAATTTTACATTAAGCACTTGAACGGTATCAGCAATAGAGATCATAAATGATTTTGGCAGATTCCACGCAAAACTGTACCACTAACTCCCACTTCTGTCCGTCCTTGACGGAATATGACATTAGTAACACCAATAACTTGGAAGACATCATAAACAAACAAAGTTCCCTGTACCTTATTATCTCAAATGTGTCAATGAATTGCATAAGATGAAAATAAACAAGTGCCCCTATGAATTATTTGTACAGTTTTTAGTTTCGCGGAACAAAACACAAATGACATTAGTAACATTTGTGTTACTAATGTCAGTTGTGCGTCAAAATCTATTTCAAGAAATGTACAAGAAATTTCTTATAACAGAAGCACTTGCATATGCTCAGTGGAATTAGGCCAAGCATATTGATATATCTGTACCATTGTCAGTGTATGTCGTCACCCATGCTGTAATATTGAGCCTTTTCAAAAAAGTTCTAATGTCCTTTCCATCAAGGGAGTTGGACGGAAATTACATTAGAAACGTTTTTGAAATGCTCATAGTATTGATGTATTGGTATTTAATACACTGGCAATGGTACATATATCTCAATAAGGTAGTATCACTGTAAATCTTTAATCAAATAATTTAATTGACATTTGTTTTGTGGTGAATATTATAAATAAAGTTGGACGGACATATGACATTAGAACAAATGACATTTACATTTCTGTCTCTATTATACTGCAGATAAGAAATGTGCAGTGTAAAACTGTTTATATTCAGATATGCATACATTACACAACATTTGTGTGTTTAGCAAACACAGTACAAGACACAGAGTCAGTTTTTTAACATTTTTAATGTTACAAACGTCATTTTCCGGTGAGATGGGCAATTTGACGGAAAGTGGTATAGTTTTACGTGGAATACGCCTTTTGCATAACTTCAAGATCGCTGTCCATCCTTCCCACCACTCAGGGAAACTGATGTAATTTATTCATTACAAGTCTCTTGATACATCGATGCTGTATACCAAGTTCCGTATAGAACACTTAAATGGTACCAGAGAAATACATCATTAAAGTTTTTGCATAAATTAAAGATGGCCGCCAAGGTACCGAAATAGGTAAAAAACTACATTAAGAAACTTTTAGTAAAGCGGTTGATATTTGGCTTGCTGGGTTGCATACTCAACTCTCCCTCCGGCACTGAAGAGCAGTATGCAGGAGAGAAGAGCAGGAACTATTAATTCACAAACCAGATGACATAATTCTTTCTCAACAGTATCAGAGATAGAGATCATAAATGATTTTGCATAACTTAAACATGGCTGCCCATCCTTCCTGCCACTCAGAGGAACTGATTTGGTTATTCAACTTTCATATAGAACACTTAAATGGCCCCCAATAGAGTGAGGCACGAGTTTTGTACCATGTCTGTTGCCACAAGGGGAAGTTCAATTTCCTCTGCATGATGGCTCAGCATGTACATGGATAGTCACACATGTCCAGCTAACCATATCGCAGATAGTATATCGTCGCTATATGACCCAAATGGTGTTGAACGCGACGTTAAACCCCTAACTCAGTCAGAGATATATACATCATTAAAGATTTTGCATGAATTAAAGATGGCCTCCAAGGTGTTGAACGCTATGTTAAACCCCTAACTCACTCACTCAGCGATACACATCATCAAAGATTTTTCATCAATTAAAGATGGCGACCAAGGTTTCCTCTCCAGGTATGAAAGCATACCGAAATGAGGTAAGAATCTATGCTAAGAAACTTTTAGGTTTTCAGTATTAAAGAGGTTGATATTTCGCTTGCTGGGTTCACCGCATTCTCAAGTCTCCCTCCGGCACTGAAGAGCGATGTGCAGGGGAGAAGAGTAAGAACTATCAAGCACAAACCAGATGACATCATAGTTCTTCTAGGTACAACAAGCGCATGTGCGAAGTATAATACACTTTAAAGACAGTATCTTGTAGAGTGATTCCGCGTGATGTTAAACCCCTAACTCACTCATTCAGAGATGTACATCATTAAAGATTGTGCATGAATTAAAGATGGCCGCCAAGGTTTCTCCTGCACCAGGTATGAAATCATACCGAAATGAGGTAATAATCTATGCTAAGAAACTTTCAGCTTATTCAATATTAAACTGGTTGATATTTCTCTTGGTGGGTTTACTGCATACTCAAGTCTCCCTCCGGCACTGAAGAGCGGTGTGCAGGGGAGGAGAGCAGGAATTACCAGAGACAAACCAGATGATGACATAGTTTTTCTAGGTAAAACAAGCGCATGTGCAAAGTATAAATAGACTTTAAAGACAGTCTCTTGTAGAGTGATTCCGTGGTTGAATGGATAGAGTGGTTCGGCTATTGTCATGAAGGTCGTGAGTTCGGGGACAGACTGAAGATGCAGCCTGTTACCTGGAAATGGAGTGCTATCATACCTTGAAAGTTTCTTGATCTATCGATGATCTATGCCACGTTTCACACTGAACAGCGAAATGATATCTTAGATACACAAGATTAATGGTTTCGCATAAATTAAAGATGGCCACCATAGTTTTCACCCAATCGGATCCAGACAATAATTGCTCCTATCAGCCATCAGCTGGATAGCCATATCATTGACCTTGGCCTATTTTATCAAGGTCAAATTCTAGTTGTTGCAGTTTCTGCAGGGATATGGCTTGGCTGTTCAAATGTACACTACAGTACTTTATTGAAGCCTATTCAACTTCATCAAAACGTACTATTTCATCAAGGTATGTCAAATTCTAGTTAATACAATGTTTTGATGGGTTACACTCATATATACATGTAGGTTGAAAAATGATGCACACGTGTATATTGAAGCCCTTTACCGTCTGTGCTGATAACTCCAAATGCTCTTACATGTACATCATATGTTGCATACATATGCAGTACAGTGACAAGATGGTGATTAGTCAAAAGCTTTGTCAGCCATATTGGATTGACCTAATTTGAAATATAATTATCTGGAGAAATGGCAGAACTATGATGAGCAAAACGGAAAGGGTCTAATAAAGTTACGCAGAGCAAAATTCAATGGTCCATGGATGAAGTTACGCTGTCCGCATGCAAAGAGGTTCACAGCTGAACTTATGCAGTTACGCTGTCAGAAAAAGATGTCTACGGTACACATAAAATTACGCAGTTACGCTTACAGTAAAAGAGTGGTCTAGAGCCAAGTTACGCAGTTACGCCGAGCAAAAGAGAAAGGGTCTGACGAAGTTACGCAGTTACGCTGTCAGTAAAATGAATTGGTCCATCACTGGAGTTATGCAAAATCGCTGAGAAAAAAAGAAAGAGTTTGACGAAGTTACGCAGGTACATTGAGGGAATAAATAATCCATCGCCGAATTTACACAGTTACGCTGTCAGAAACAGATGTCTACAGTGCACCTAAAGTTACGCAGTTACGCTCTCAGGAAAAGAGAGGTCTAGATCCGAAATTACACAGTTATGCTGAGCAAAACAGAAAGGGTCTGACAAAGTTACACAGTTACGCTGAGCAAAAAGGAAATGGTCCTTCGACGAGGTTGTACGCACTTACGCTGTCATAAAGAGAGATCTATATCTGGAGTTATGCAGTTACGCTGTCAGAAAACGAGGAATTGATTTATCCCTGGATTTACGCACTTACGCTGACAAAAAGGGAAAGCCTCTAATCATGTTATGCTATTTGTGAGGAGCAAAACAGGAAGGGTCTAATAAAGTTACGCAGAGCAAAAATAAATTGTCCATGGATGGAGTTACGCAGTTACGCTGTCAGCATGTAAAGACTGGTTCACAGCTGAACTTACGCAGTTATGCTGTAAGAAAAAGATGTCTATGGTACATGTACACCTAAAATTACGCAGTTACGCTTTCAGTAAAAGATAGGTCTAGAGCCAAGTTACGCATTTACACCGAGCAAAAGAGAAAGGGTTTGATGGAGTTATACAGTTACGCTGTGAGTAAAATGAATTGGTCCATCACTGGAGATACGCAAAACTTTACGCTGAGAAAAAAAGAAAGGGTTTGATGAAGTTACGCAGCTACGTTGAGGAAATAAATAATCCATCACCGAATTTACACAGTTACGCTGTCAGAAACAGATGTCTACAGTGCACCTAAAATTACGCAGTTACGCTCTCAGGAAAAGAGAGATCTATATCTGGAGTTACGCAGTTACGCTATCAGAAAAGAGGAATTGATTTATCCCTGGACTTACGCTGCCAAAAAGGGAAAATCTCTAATCATATGCTATTTGTGAGGAGCAAAACAGAAAGGGTCTAATAAAGTTACGCAGAGCAAAAATAAATGGTCCATGAATGGAGTTACGCAGTTACGCTGTCCGCATACAAAGACGTTCACAGCTGAACTTACGCAATTACGCTGTCAGAAAAAGATGTCCATGGTACACCTAAAATTACGCAGTTACGCTCTCGGATCAAAGAGAGGTCTACAGCCAAGTTACGCTTTTACGCCGAGCAAAAGAGAAAGGGTCTGACGAAGTTACGCAGTTACGCTGTCAGAAACAGAGATCTATATCTGGATTTACGCAGTTACGCTTTCAGAAAAGAAGAATTGATTTACATGTATCCCTGGACTTACGCACTTACGCTGACAAAAAGGGAAAACCTCTAATCTAGTTAATGCTATTTGTGAGGAGCAAAACAGAAAGGGTCTAATAAAGTTATGCAGAGCAAAAATAAATGGTCCATGAATGGAGTTACGCAGTTACGCTGTCCGCATGCAAAGACGTTCACAGCTGAACTTGCGGAGTTACGCTGTCAGAAAAAGATGTCTATGGTACACCTAAAATTACGCAGTTACGCTCTCGAGTCAAGGAGAGGTCTAGAACCAAGTTACGCATTTACGCCGAGCAAAAGAGAAAGGGTCTGACAAAGTTACGCAGTTACGCTGAGCAAAAAGGAAATGGTCCTTCTATGAGGTTACGCAGTTACGCTGTCATAAAGAGAGATCTATATCTGGAGTTACGCAGTTACGCTGTCAGAAAAGATGAATTGATTTATCCCTGGACTTACGCTGACAAAAAGGGAAAGCCTCAAATCATGTTATGGTATTTGTGAGGAGCAAAACAGAAAGGGTCTAATAAAGTTACGCAGAGCAAAAATAAATGGTCCATGGATGAAGTTATGCAGTTACGCTGTCCGCATGCAAAGAGGTTCACAGCTGAACTTACGCAGTTACGCTGTCAGAAAAAGATGTCTATGGTACACCTAAAATTACGCAGTTACGCTCTCGAGTCAAGGAGAGGTCTAGAACCAAGTTACGCATTTACGACGAGCAAAAGAGAAAGGGTCTGACAAAGTTACGCAGTTACGCTGAGCAAAAAGGAAATGGTCCTTCTATGAGGTTACGCAGTTACGCTGTCATAAAGAGAGATCTATATCTGGAGTTACGCAGTTACGCTGTCAGAAAAGATGAATTGATTTATCCCTGGACTTGCGCACTTACGCTAACAAAAAGGGAAAGCCTCAAATCATGTTATGGTATTTGTGAGGAGCAAAACAGAAAGGGTCTAATAAAGTTACGCAGAGCAAAAATAAATGGTCCATGGATGAAGTTACGCAGTTACGCTGTCAGAAAAAAATGTCTATGGTACACCTAAAATTACGCAGTTACGCTCTAAAAGAGAGGTCTAGAGCCAAGTTACGCATTTACGCCGAGCAAAAGAGAAAGGGTCTGACGAAGTTACGCAGTTACGCTGTGAGTAAAATGAATTGGTCCATCACTGGAGACCAGCAGATCTTTACGCTGAGAAAAAGAGAAAGAGTTTGACGAAGTTACGCAGCTACGTTGAGGAAATAAATAATCCATCGCCGAATTTACACAGTTACACTGTCAGAAACAGATGTCTACGGTGCACCTAAAGTTACGCAGTTACGCTCTCAGGAAAAGAGAGGTCTAGATTCGAAATTACGCAGTTACGCTGAGCAAAACAGAAAGGGTCTGACAAAGTTACGCAGTTACGCTGAGCAAAAAGGAAATGGTCCTTCGACGAGGTTACGCAGTTACGCTGTCATAAAGAGAGATCTATATCTGGAGTTACGCTGTCAGAAAAAGAGAGGGTTATAGCTGGAATTACGCAGTTACGCTGAGAAAAAGATAAATTAGGATCTGACATGAAGTCCTGCGTTGTACTGTACTGTACATGTATAGTTTCATCATGAGGCCTACTCTATAGTATGCTCCATGGAGTCATCGACTGAGAGATTGCCTTGTGTATTATGAGCAACAATATACTATAATTGTAATATTGATCTGAAGTCCACTGCATGGCTGCCATCTCCATGTACTGCATGTACCAGCACTCCCGTGACTTCTTACATGAGGGAATGACCGGTATTAGGGTGAAGTGTCGAAATATGGGGTCTCTATATATAACCCCATGCTGTATATAAATAAACATAAAGGTGTGAAACGGACTTTGGGTGAATCGAGAAATAGACGGTTTACCGTCAAACAAAATACACCAGCATATTCTACAAGTATCACTTTATGTACGTCGTCAAATTAGTAAATTTGTGCAAGTTTTTACCTCTGCCGGGCGATTCAAAATCCAACGTAACTGTCCGTCCATCTAGGAACAGTTAGAATATGGCGGGCTTCGTTCTCAATTCTGATTGGTCAGTCGCGACAGCTGATCAGTGCGTGACCACTCTTGCCGAAAGCGTGTCGCTACTGACCAATCAGAATTGAGAACGAAGCCCTCCATAATCTAACTGTTCCTAGATGGACGGACAGTTACGTTGGATTTTGAATCGCCCGGCAAAGATAAAAAAAAAGTGATACTTGTAGAATATGCTGATGTATTTTGTTTGGCGGTAAACCGTTTATTTCTCGATTCACCCAAAGTCCGTTTCACACCTTTATGTTTATTTATATAAAGCATGGGGGTTATATATAGACAGACTTCACCCTAATATCACACCCCCCCCCCCCAATCTCTTGTTTTGCGGGCCTGTGGTTCCAACGTAGTCTGTCTTCGGATCGGCCTTCAGATTTATTCTTCTCGGCTCTCTGTATTTAGGTTCCTTCATCAGGAGTGTTCTTAGGTCCTTATCACTCACTATATCAAGGTTACCAGTCACACAATGTGTATGACGAGTGTAAGTTCCAGTCAAACTCCTTGACAGCATTGGAGTATATTTTGGTGGTTATAGATTTACTATACTTATATGAAATACAAGGAGGTTCTGTGAACTTAAAATAGCTTGGTACAGCGTTGCGTACCTCTGGATCGTTCAGGATTCATGGGAAATTGTTGACCGCTTATCTCTTGCAGAAAACGAGCCTATGTTCTGCATAATATGAATATTTGATTTGTTGCTATTCTGTTATGCGGATTAGATCTTTAAGATCATGGCCGCGGAAATTCGCTAATGGACGACAGCTGCATATTGATCGACGTTCAAGGCCCAGGTGACCAAATCCGAGAATATTTACCCTAGATTTACGTGTTACCGCCATTAAAACTTTTAAGATTGGATACTCCCAAATTTTGAAAGGACCGTAATGCGTCGAAGCTGTGCCATGCAGGTTATTGAAGCGAAGTGTATTACTCATCAGTTGGCCTACGTAATTGCAACACCATAGCTGGTAAGATATTCAACTAATCAATTATTTCAATTTATTCAGCAGTTACATTAATGCTGTTCAGATATTACACAAAAACCGCCTTGTATCGAGTATTTCTGTAGATAGTGACATTAATACTATTTCTTGATTGGAGTCACGCATTCATTATGCCCAAGCACGGGCTTTGTCACGGACAAGATTGAATCAGAGCAATAGATTATTACAGGGCACCCACTTCCTGCCCTGCTAGATCATCCCAACATCCGTGATGGTATGCCTTACGGCGTTCAGGCGCCATAATTTTCACAAATGTTTGCCGTTGAAATATAACTGACCCGAGAGGAAGTCATTTCAAATGGTATAAGCCTGGATGTGGACTTACAGAAAAGAAGTAGGACCTTTTGTGGCTTATTCACAAAGGATTGTTGTCTCATCAATTATTTTGGACAATTAACATCAAACAACAACCATTGTGCATTGTCTAGAATCTTACAATTATCCATGGACATTGAATTATAGGGGTTTCCACCCACATCTCACTTTAAGGAAGTCAGCATTCATAAGATATTCCCAGAATTTAGTAATGAGCTCACAGAAATCCAAGCTACAAATTCCTGTAAATGAGTCTATATATGGCCTGGACATTCAGGAATAATTCCTTAATATTTTGAGAGTAGTTTTATTTATTTCATTTATTTCCTTTGTCAACATTATATATGGGAGGAAATTGTTCTGCTGTCCACAAATGCAGATTGACGAGAACACAGCAGTAAATAATGTCGAGCAGTCCAGAGGATTTCCGAGCTGAGAACATCTATGGCAGCAATGCTCGATCTCCATGTAGGCTCTCTAAAAGGCTAGAGGTGCTTCTGTGGGATGAATCAACACCTCGTTCACTGCGACGTGACTCGGTTGAGTCAAAGCGTAAATCACTGAATTAGCAATATCCTTTGGCTCAAGTATTTTACATTTTTGTGGATAACTGCCATATTTTTCAATGACCTGAAATCGAACAAGAAAGAACGTCAGGTAAAGTTCTGTACTATTGAAACCACCCTAATACAACGTTCAATGGTCCATCGCCAATGATTCATTCTTCTATCAAAGAACACAGCATTTTTATTGTTTGGAAGACCACGTTGATTCATAAATATATTTCGTTGACGAGAAGACCAACGTCTCGTCTCATTGAATTGCTGTTCCATGATACGCCATTGCTGACCCTCATTTTTCCTGCCCGACAAGGGTGACAATCCAATTTCTAGGATAATACTGTTATTAAAGGCTTCAGGGTGATGTGGTTGAATGCTTTGACCAAATCTAGACCTACTTCCGATACGTAGTTAATATTTCACCCAAAGAGCACTGAAATCTTTTAGATATTATGCTAAATCTATAAACACTTTTCGAGCAATATCAATTTAAGCGTTAAAAACAAAAACGCATAAACAAAAAAAAACATACAAAAGGCACGTTAACATTGGTGTAGCGTGTACGTTTTAATTGTCGGGATATGGTCCGGACAGATAAGGAGCTAACAGAGGAACGGATGTTCATTAAATTTACGTCATTTAACATTGGGACGGATGCGTAGACGGTCATTTGGGAATTCTATTCCGGAGAAACCTTTATTTATATACATATATTATTAAAATACAAGCTACCCATAATATACGGTTCCGGTTATTTACCAAGTATTGGCTCGATCTATTTGTATAAGAAGAAAGTTTTGTAAAGATTCCCTCACAAAAGGTTTTGCTCACGCGAACAGAACTGATACGTGCAATTCTAATTAATTGATCCCTGGAAAAAAAACTGTACATATATTTTGTGCTCATCTCTATCTGACCTCTATGATTACCAAAAATACACTGACTGGATTTAGTGATATCCTTCTGCAAATTCTGTTGCCGCATACTCATGGATTGGCATAATATGGTCAGCGTGGTCAAGAAATTGGACGAGTATAGATGTGACAGGGTCTAAATAGCGTGTGTATGTGTGTGTGACTTGTTGCATTGGTATAGTGAAGATATTTTGGGATGATGTAACTTTAGAGTGACTTCCCTTGGATGGCGGTAACCTAGGCTACGCACGCGAGATGACGTGGTCTTACACAAATGGCGCAGATAGCAGCGGGAGTTGTCAGACAGATTTGCTCCGATTTATTGTGTAATTCATTAGCCTGATCGGCCATCAATTAAATAAATGTCTTCCGTATATTTCAGGTAAGTGAACAGCTTTATTGTTTAGTATGCTTTCTATGTGATTTGGCTATAAATTCATTGTCCAAACTGGTAGGCAATTAGCCAGGCTACGGTCATGGTGCCATCAGACGATCAAATTAGGTGGCTCAGTACACCCGCACATGGTCTTGGCGAGTGTACCATTGTCTCATGATGCAATCCAGATTATTATTGTAAATGTATTATTCGATGCACTCTTGATTATTAATGTAAATGTAAACTTCGATGCATTCCAGATTATTATTGTCAAGGTACTAATTTTCCATGATGCATTCAAGATTTATTATTGCAAGCTTCCATCTCATTCATTAACTAAATTGTCATCATTGTTCAAATCCGTCCGTCATAATTAATTGTCATATGTAATATTCTGTCGAGATGACGTGGTCTTACACAAATGGCGCTGATCTAAAACAGATAGCAGCGGGAGTTGTCAGACAGATTTGCTCCGATTTATTGTGTAATTCATTAGCCTGATCGGCCATCAATTAAATAAATGTCTTCCGTATATTTCAGATATACGGTGAACAGCTTGCAATTCAATTCCAGTGTTGTTCCCTTCTTGATAAATACTTCACTGACAGGCCCTGGTTTCGTCATCATCGGCCAGGAGTTATACTGTTACATATATCCATCTATCACACCGCTATGTTTGAGAACGGAGTCGTTCATAGAGGTAGCTTATCGATACTCCACATATTTACAAAGTCGGCAGTAAAAATATCTCTGAACCATTGAAACTTGTTTAACAACTTGAAACGCCAGTTCGCCATCAATCAGCCAGATGGATAAACAGAAATCCGCAGTATAGCCGCAGTACAAATCCGACACCAGACTACCTTTACTGCCTGGCGTCAACGCCCCAGAGGTCTCGAGCGAATGCAACATGGGCATCAATACAAGACTAATAATAATCGGAAAACTGCTGACCGCTTCTCTCTTGCACAAGACCAGCCCATGTGTTTGTATACTATAATTTGTTCTTATTTGGTGCTATGCTGTTGTACGAATTATGGATTTAGTATATGAACGCGGAAGATCTCCGATGGACAACGGATGAGTATTGAATGACGAACTAGACGCTTATATCAAAATCGGAGAGCATTTCGATACTCCAAAGCTGTAGCAGGTAGGTTATTGACGCAATGTGTATTACTCCTTGGTTGACCTACGTAGTAGTAACACCAAATGTGGTAAAATATTCAACTGAGCAATCATGATAGATTTATTCAGCAGTTACAATAATGTCGTTTCGATATTACATAATGCGCCTGTAGTATGGAGTGTTCTCTGAATAGTACCCTTTGTACCATTTCTTGATTGAGTCCCGCATTCATTGCGCCTAAACAGGGACATTGTCTCGGACAAGACTGAATCAAAGCAATAGGTCATTGCAGGGAGCCCATAATCTGCCTTGCCAGACCATCTCAGCTTATAATGTCTTACAGCGTTCAGGTGTCACAATTGCCACAAATATTTGCCTTTGAAATATAACTGATCCGAGGGGAAATCATGTGAAATTGTACAGGCCTGAAAGTCGATTCGTAGATTAGGGCATGTACTGGTCTTCAGAGTGGATAAATATATGTCCTTCAGGTTTACATTAATAAAGGAAATACTCGAACACAGAGATCGTCTACATAAGATTCGAATGAAAGAAATAGGGCGAATTGTGGATTATTCGCACAGGGTTGTTGCCGTTCGCCAATAACTTCCAACAACCTTTGTTTTACTCGTAGAATTATTCAGGGACATTGATTTACAGGGGTTTCCATGAATTCGCGGTTTTCCTCCCACAGCTCACTTTAAGGAAGACAAAATACCTGAAATTCATTAGACATTCCCTGAATTCAGCAATGAGCTTTTCGTCTTTTTTTTCTTGAAAATGAGTTGGTATGGGACCTGAACATTCAGGAATAATTTTTGAGAGCGTAGTTTTATTTTGTTCATGTATTTTTGTTTGTCATAATTATATATGGGAAGAAACTGTTCTCCCACAAATGCAGACTGACCAGAATGTAACAGTAAACAATCTCGAGCAGTCCAGAGAAATTTTGAGCTGAAATCATTAGATGCAACAATACTCGATCTCCAATTAGGTTTACTAAAAAGCTAGAGGCATTTCTGTGGGATGAATTAACACCTCGTTCACTGCGACGTGACTCGGTTGAGTCAGAGCGTAAATCACGGAATTGGCAATATCCTTTGGCTCAAGTATTTTACAGTTTGTCGAATAGCTGCCATATTTTTCAATGATCTGAAATTGAACAAAAATACGTTAAAGTTCCCTAATATCAAAACCTCCATAATATAACGTTCAGCAGTCCATCACCAATGATTCACTTCGTTCAGAAGCGATAATTCAGTTCTGCTATCAAAGAACGTAGCATTTATATTGTTTGAAAGACAGAACCGTCTTATCGGTGAGAAAAATCAGTACATATAATTTGTTCTCATCTCTATCTGGCCATAATGATTACCAAAACCACCCGACATGTCTGGAGTTAGCGAAATACTTCTGCAAACTCTGTTGACGTATACTCATGGATAGACATCAAATGACCAGCGTTGTCAATGAATTGGAGGCTTATATATCCATCTATCACACGTGCTATGTTTGAGGACAGAGCCGTTCAGGACGCTTATCGATACACCGCATATTACATAGGCGGCATGTCAAAATATCTCTGAACCCTTGAAATCTGAAATTTGGGACCACTACACAATCATTTTAACAACCTGTAGCGTCAGTTCACCATCAGCCAGTAAGAAGGGTAAGTATAAATACGCAGTACAAATCGAATTCTAATCTACGAGTGTGCTGCAATTTATGTGCGGACTCCTTTGTCGGCGAAAAAAAATGTACCTTGACTTCCTGACGTCGACGCGCCAAGTGTTTCGAGTGAGTGTTGAAATTTAACGTCGCAATTAGATAAATTTTGGGTTTCGGTGAACCATCAGTCCACATAAAATACATAATTTGTTGGTTTGGTTGTCACCTCTTACGTAAGGCACTATTCTTTTAACACCCGGGAACCCCATAGACAGACAGGTGTCTCGAAATACCGATGGCCCTGATATTGTCCACGCTGTATTATCTGCCAATCACATTGAGTGCCGTACGTTATTTGATAATCTATAAAATGGACGAGCAGGGTGAACATGCGACCTTTCTCACTGAGACGCTCATCCTAACGCTTCATGCTTTATCCTAACGTTATTCGTCCAGATGTGAGCAAGTCGATCCGATTTATTAAATCGCGTTCTCGAAGCTCCAGACTTGGAGGGCGCAGACAAAAATGCCGCTCAACATATTGATACTCAATGGTAGTCAAAATGTGAACCGCAAGCTAGCGCATGCTATACACATAACAGTTGTCAAATATACAAGTGAACTTTAAGAGAATCGATCTCAGAATACCAGCATTTGAACCAAATACCAATATACATATTTAATTGCAATCAGAACTTATTTGGTGTCATTTCCTCTAGTCTCGTGTTGACTGTGCATATTTCTTGACCACCAGGCCCGTTTGACCGGATATTTTATGATCATTTTGAGCATCTTTAGTAAAGTCGATGTGTCACTGCAAGTAAATGCCCACTAAGTAATATGAGGTGGCCAGTGAAAACTGGAGAAAAAATATCTTTTATAGAAATATTCAGCGAAAAAAAGCCTGAAACCTGAATATAGCCTGTTGACCAAATAAATGCATGAAATAAAAGATTTTTTTTTATTTCGAAATCACACATCATTGCGACACAGACAAATTAACGAGCATAAAAAAAAATGCATGAAAGCAGAAGCAAGTTGATTTGCTTCTGATGAAAGTAATAAAATCAAGTGAAAATTTATGTTTTCTTTGAATACTGGAGCACTGTGCATCGTCTTGAATACTGTACAAATATCGCCTTTCAGTTATAGGTTCGATTCCATAGTTGTGTCACGATCCTAGTTTTCTACTTATCGCCATTTGAAACGGTGTTAATCTGACCTGGCGAAAGCGGTGTTCGATTGGATAATACTCGCGTACTGAATCGAAAGTGTCAATAGAAATTCGATATTCCGTACATAAGTTAGTCGAAAAATAACCGCGTTGGTAGATCTAGGCTGCTTTGACAACAATTCCGCCATGTTTGAGATCGTCTTCAGACATTTGCGAATCGTGTGTCGCCATTAATGCGGGGCGATATCCGATACGTTACCGTATACTGTTTGGTCTTCATCCGGTGGAGAACAGACTCGAGAAATCTAACAAATTACAAGTTTTTCATACTACTTCTGAAACCTATATTGTCTGAGCTTACAAAAGATACAGATATGAATAACTTCCGTATCATCCAAGATGTGTTGTAGATCGTTAATTTTGAACAAGTAGGACAGCACATGACTCGAAAATGGTGGGTTACATTGGGGTCACGTCGGTAGAGTCTTACCGCGTATAGATGACACAGATGGTTACAGGTTGGTTCTTTAAGTTACAGTTGAGGCATGGTCACGAGTAGACCTATATTTGAGCAATAATTTAGCATAATTTTACGCTGGGATCGCTCTGTGAAACGGAAAAATTCAACTAGGAACACAGTTAGCTCAGTTTGGGATGAACTTATAGCCTTAGGATCGTGTTGTGCAACGCGGTTCTAGCCTACAAATTTATAAGGGTTTACATGCTCACAAATGATTCGTTAAAAATATACCTGATCCGCGTCAAGACAACCCCATACGGGGTGGGGGAGTTGTCATGGAAACGCTCCGTAAAATATAGATTTTCCGATACTTGATCAATAAGGAAACGCTTACGGGGACCACAGGCCTAGAGTCTCAACGTAACTTCTACTTATAGCATTACTCTTCTGTCCGGTTAAAGAAGATGCAAAAGAAAAGAGTGGTGGGGGGGGGGGGGTAGATTTAAAAGGACATTCACTGCTATGGTGACAGCCCGTTTGAATGGTGAGACGAAAAATGACATCTCTCTCTACACCTTTATCATCTTCTCTAGCCAAGTCGGCGTACATCACGTTGCTCTGTACATTGCCTTGGCATACTTCTCTAGTAAAGTTGGAACGTGAATCCTCATCGATGAGTGGGATGCAGAGACGGCTTGCTGCATCCAATCAGAATGCTCGTTACGTAGCAGTTGATTATCAAGATGGCGGCCCCCACTAAGAACGAGCTGTGTCGAATGTGCGGGAAAATTCTGTCGAAAAAAAAACAAAAACAGGAGAAGCATTTTTACGGCCACTTTCGGTGTTCTGATCAATTTAATCAGTTTTTGGGACGCGCTGCGCGGTCGAACGATAACGAATCGCCTTACGAGTGTGGTCGACTTGAAATTGAAGGAGAACAACTCCTGGAGGCAAAAAGTCGTACATCGTTAAAACTTCCGCCAGGTGGCGCAGAGCAGTACTCCTCTGCCACCAGCCAAGAATGTCAAGGCAGCGTAGAGAGCTTTGCGATGTAGTTGACTTGGCTCGTGAAGATGCACCTTTATGTATATAAATGTTGGAAACTACCTCTGGGTCAATAGCTGAGTAGCCGAAAATCTCCGTATCTACATCTCCTGGTTGGATGCATGTGACCTTCACTCCTTGTTTACAGACCTCCTGACGGAGAGCTCGAGAGACACCCTCGATGAAGAACTTCGTCCCAGAGTAAACGGCGAAACCAGGAAAACTCTGCATACAATAATATACAATATTAACTGTTATAGACGAACTATAGGCAATAAATATGGTTGAACAGTCTCATCCCAAGACCAGAATGTTCTGATGAGACTTGAATCCACATCGCATATGACATTTAAACGCCTGGTCGCTCTAACCGACACGGCGATATCACCTCCCGCACATAAGATACAGATTCTAAATGGATTCTGATCCGTTTTCGAAGCAACAGTGTTCCCGCAGACAACACTCCACAGGTAGAGAATGCAGTATATTTGACTAAAATCAATCTCAATTATTATTATATTTTTATCAAAGCATTTATTTTTTGGAAGTGGCTTGATTGTTAACATTGCAACATCACAGCTGAAAGTAAGGGTATTGCATATCGCTCCAGTTCACTGCTTGTTGGATGTCGTCATAATGTGGAGTGTCGTATACCTGGCGGGTGGTTGCACATGCTATGACGAGAACGAAGATCGTCGAAGCGGAGGGAATAATTTTCGAAATTTCTATGACTGATATTCATGTTTTACTGTGTTTATTGATCCCGCTGTTGTCGAATGTGAAAATTGTGATGTCTTATAATGCTTCGATACCAAAAACCGCGTAGTTGAGAGCTGATAATTTTCATCAATTTTGAGGCTGATTACATTTTTATATTTGTAATGCTCTAAATTATTGTTTCTCGCGCGAATTACGCAGTTTTCTTTTTTATTTATTAGCGATTAGTTATTAGTTTTCATATAACTGTGAATATCTTGCACGTGCATCTTTGAACTGCAAAAGATATTCCAGGACCCCATTGGCCATCCTTTGCAACTTCTTACCGTCCTGCCGTTTTCTGATGAAATATTCACAATGTGTCCTTTCTGTCGCTTCACCATACCATCCAACACTGCCCCAATACCATGGAGAAAGCCCTACAAGAATATAACACAAGTAAAAATAGAACAGACTAGCTAACACGTACCAGTATTAACAATTTAACCATCACCACACATGATTGGATGCACACAACATCACGTGATTGTAAGAAAGATACGTCTTCAGCGCATGCTCCGTTTCACAGGCTCACTCCACTTAACCCTGCCCGAGTCACCATCCGAACGCATGACACGATCATACGTAGAAACTTCTGCTCGTAGCCATGCGGTAACGGCTGATATCTGAGTGTAATAGGGCGTTTCTCAAATGGTCACATCCGATTGGTCCCGTTAGCTCCGACATCGGCGCAATCACATTCATAAAACGAAGACACACCTTCAGAAAGCGATCGATTGAAACGATCCCTTGGTGGGCCTCGGAGTGCCCCCATCACAAAATAAAAAGCATATCATTTTCCTGTGAACTGTCGCCAATTTTATTTCTTACAAATATGTTAGGCCGCTTGTAATATGATTTTTCTTAAGGAAAACAAAGAAGCATGCTCCATTAGAGTGAGAAATAAAATAGCTAATTCGCACAAATTCGGTTTGGTCTCCCACAGTCTTGCGCCTCGAGCATGTCGATCGCTTAAGTGAAATTGGCACGTCTCATGTCTGAGATTTCCAGGTCAAAGTATTTGAATACGGACAATTTCATTGGCTCGTTTAAATGGAGCGGACATGCGACTTGATGCTTGGGGAAGCTGACATCGGGCGAAATACACGGAGAATGAAGTCATTGAGCTAAGGGTAGTGTTAAGTGAAACGTGAAATGCCCTTAGCAAGCTAAGATGTGCCCGAGTATGGGAAAATGACTTTTACGACGTGGCTATGACGTATAGTGGAAGACCCACGCACTCGCTGTACAGTTTAAATCCCTCAGTTTTGCATATAGGCGCACTGTTTTTCGTAAGCTTGCTCATATCAACTAGGAAAATGAATTCTGTAACATTCTGTTTACCTGTAGTCAACCGAGATATAACACAGAAGCGAAAAGTTACATCGAGAAATAATGCTTTAAATATGTTACGATGACACTTCCGGCGGTGTGCGCTTGGGCGGGAATCCTGTCCGAAAATCTGATTGGTGGCTGGGTTATTGCCCCAGTGAAGATGGTTGTCTAGGACCAGTGCTCTCACGTGCTACATGTTTTTACCTTACAGTTCACGTCCACCATTTTCGCCCATTCATCCTCGTGCAGATTTTTCAGCAAGGTATAATACAAAATCCCAGCGTTATTGACGAGGATGTCCACAGGACCAAATGTCTCCTCTGCTTTCTTCACTAAAGCCTTCACCTGCAAAAAATTTATCCAGGTACAGGACGAAATGTCAAGGGACAAAATGGCAACTGGACAAAACATTATAATTTGTATAAGGTTTCTGTACCAGAGCATTATAAACAATGTGATTTAAGTTTCGTACTCCTGCATATCCTTGAGACATGGAGGTAACCGTAGTGACATAATACGTACGTACACACATGATGACAATACTCCAATGCCAAAGTGTGTGTCCCGTGTAAGGTCAGCTAGAAAAGGCATAATCATTCTTGAGTTATGATAGCTAAAAGCCAATAGGTGACAAAAGAAACAACACTGAATCAGTGACCCCGAAACAACATGTCAATCTCACTTTAGAGTATAAATACTATAGATTTTTGTCTGTGGTCACATGTATGTGTTCTTCCAGTTTGGTGCTTCGAGGCAGACACTTTTTTTCAGATAATCACAGGTGGCAAATTGACATAAACTGACCTGTTGACCCAAAAAGCTGGATCGATCTCTCCGATGTCCATTAGACTACAGTGGTGTGACCAGCTGCATGTGTGATGCAAGTTTGGTATACCTAGGCATGTTCATTCTAATATGATAGCAATGAGAAAACAAAGACAGATCATGATGACAGTACTCAAAGAACAATATTCGAAGTCATCCATGATCTGATGTGTGTCTAGTGTAAGTTCAGTAAGCCTTAGCTTTACCACATTTTAAATATGGTGGTGACAAGCAGCCAGAGATGTATGAACAAATTTGACCCAGTGACCCTGAAAAATATATCAATCTAATCGGGTTTCGAAAGCTTCTATTTTAAGACCATATATACATATGAGAAGCAAGTTTGGTGCTCCTTGGCATATTTACTCTTGTGATATGGTGGTAACAATCAACTGATGATAAGTTGACCCAGTTTGACCTGGTGACCTGGCAAAATATAGGTCAACCTGGCTGATTTTCAATAGGCTTCTGCTCTGTGACCATATGCATGTGTGATGTAAGTTCGGTATTCCTGGCAGTCATTTCTGAGATATGGTAGTAAAGAGAAATCGGAGACGGACGTACATGATGACGACAATACCCTTCGAGCATTTGCCTGACGGGTAAAAACTACCACGATGCATTCCATGGAGCGTTTGGGGTATTATTTAATATATATGATGACCGAAAAAGACCACCGTGCGCTCCCCGAACACAACCAGTATCCCTTACCTTAAAAAGCGGCAGTTATTCAATGGGAGATCAGACACTTTCCGAAAGTGTCTTTGTTTCACATTTTCAAGTCAAATTGCCGGTGGTGGATTCGTGTCTCCATATAATACGTCATGAAAAAATATCGTCTCATCTGTAAGATAATATTTTTATGATATTTTTTATCACAGGATAATGTGCCTCAGAACGCACATGTAAGTGAATATATGAAACCAATACCTGTTCTCTAATGGACACATCAGTTTTGACGTACAAAGCTTCTCCTCCATTCTTCTCAATAGTCTGTTTCACTTCTTCTAGTTTGTCTACTCGCCTGGCTCCCATGGCAACTCGAGCCCCAGCCTCGGCCAGTGCTATGGCGATAGCAGCCCCGATCCCTACGGATGCTCCGGTTAGTACAGCCACCTGTCCAGTCAGAGGTTTGGCTAAAAGTGTAACAAGAAAATACCTTGAATTGGTTAGCACCGAGTGTCATTTATCCCATGCACTCTTTCACTGTAACTGTTCCTCCGAACGCGATGAATTTATTCCTACGAAGTCGGCTCTCATTTGCAAATTGTCCGGTAATGAGTGAGGGAGTGAGTGAGTCAGTCAGTCCATCCGAATCCTTTCGTCGGCAAAATAAGGAGAACCGTTGACATTAGACCCCTGATTAGGGGACTGTCATCAGCAAGTTCTAATCTGACCTACTTTTGATGAAATTTGACCTACTTAAGTGGCCTATAACATTACGCTTGGACATCTTCCTCACACTACTTCGTAGGTCCTGTGACGTTAGTCACGCTACTCATGTTGCATAACATGGCATTCATAAAGCCCCTAGCTCTGGAGTGAGCCTACCATGCAATTTGCTTTCCGGGGTCGACATATAATCTAAATCAATTATTACTTATAGACTCATGTCTATTCATAGCGATTAAGCGCATGTATCCCACTTGTATTCGATCAGCCAACCTCTCCCTTGCGAGGCAGGCAATGGTGAATCGCTTCGAACGCAGTCTTGCTCACCTATATATGGAAGCGCAGCGTAGCAGTTCTCAAACCAGAGCAATCGCAAAACTAGCCTATGACAAGCCTCGAACCTCCCACAATCGGATTATCATCCACAACACTTCCCCCCGATAGCGCTCATATTCCCCTTCGAGCACCCTGCTTCCCTTAAGCCCCAGTCACACTGCCAAGAATTGAGTAGGCGAATCACCGCGAACTGGAAAATCGTGTTCATTCTTGGCAATTCGTACTGGCATCTTGCGGGGTTCGTCGCAGGTCGTGACCGTTCTTGCCTATTCTCGAAGGGAGTACGAAAGTTTAGCCCCAGTCACACTGTCAAGAATTGAGAAGGCGAATCACCGCGAACTGGAAAATCGTGTTCATTCTTGGCAATTCGTACTGGCATCTTGCGGGGTTCGTCGCAGATCGTGGCCGTTCTTGCCTATTCTCGAAGGGAGTACGAAAGTTTTGAAATGTTCAAAACAAGTACGATTAAATGGTATACGTATGGCATTCTTGGCACCATCCTACTGCGTTCTCGCATGCATTCTCCTCCTATGGTGTATATTCGTGGGTAGTCGTAAGTAGTGCTCATTGAGCAACTAAGCAAAGTTTTCACCCGGATGTAACTATGACGTCACAACTTGATGGTTTGTAACGAGGCTTTTGATTGGTTGAGCTGTAAGTGTGAGGATGAATTTGATTGGTTGAGGTGTCGGCCATGTTGTAAAGCAAGATGGCGGCTGTCGGCCATGCTGTAAAGCAAGATGGCGGCGTGGTTCGGTGATGTTCGGGCATGTTCGGGTTGTCGGGCATGTTGTAAAGCAAGATGGCGGCTGTCGGCCTTGTTGTAAAGCAAGATGGCGGCTGTCGGCCATGTTGTAAAGCAAGATGGCGGCGTGGTTCGGGTATGTTCGGGCATGTTCGGGCATGTTCGGGTTGTCGGCCATGTTGTAAAGCAAGATGGCGGCGTGGTTCGGGCATGTTCGGGCATGTTCGGAAAGGGTGGGCCATGTTGTAAAGCAAGATGGCGGCTGTCGGTCCTGTTGTAAAGCAAGATGTCGGCTGTCGGCCCTGTTGTAAAGCAAGATGGCGGGGTGGTTCGGGAATGTTCGGGAATGGGATGAAAAAGGTATAAAAGTAGGTAATTTTTAGTGAATGGGTTATAATCATTGGACTACTTTTGGGGAGTTTTTTCACTGACCTGACTTGCCTGCCTGCCTGCCTGCCTGCCTGCCTGTCCAGCCAGCCTGACTGACCAGCTCCAGCCTGCCTGACCAGCTCCTGCCTCACCTCTAACCCGCCAGCCTGCCTGACCAGTTCCCGCCTGACCTTTAGCCAGCCAGCCTGCCCCGTGTGTTTGGAAGCATGACACGTGGAGAAGATTTTCCCTTTGACCCAGCAGCTCCTCCGGTAGAAGTTTTGCCTGAAAACGAGCGTGTGAGTGAGATTTATCAACGACACTGGGCTACCATACGCCATTGTTTTCACCGTGACCGTCGTCTATTGGACTTGTATAACTTTCGACTGGAAGACCTCACGTATTTGTCTACTTACGCTGAGAGCATATTCAGAGACCAGGTTACAGCGTTCAAGTTGAATATGACATTTGGGTATATTTTACGGCACAAGGAGACGGACCAGCTGCGGTATTATTATCCCAGTAATAATACGTATGTGTTTGACCAGCCGTTCACGGTGACGGAATGGAATTCCCTGGAGCCACTGCTCGAACAATTGACTACGTTGGATCCATTGGAATGGGCCCAATTGCAACGCCCCAATACCCAATGGCTTGTGGAAATGGTGACCAACGTCACATTTTTCGTCACGAAAATGAGAGATCATCCTATCGGTGCTCCTGTACTACTCCCTCCTTGGTTGCTTCGTCGACGCGGACTGTATGCATTAACGAGCGGGTTGAAGGGACCCTACAAAGATCGGAAATGTTTGTTTCGGTGTTTGGCCGTACATGTGGACGGGTGTAATCCCCAGAGTTGTGACAAAGTGGCCAATCACTATTGGCAACAGTACTTAGAGCAGCAAGACATGGATGAGCGGTACTTCCGTGGAGTTCCTTTCAAGAATTTGGATGACGTGGAAACCCTGTTCAACATCAATATCTTTGTATACCGATTACAACGGGAGGACGATATATTGGTGGCTGAATTGGTTCGTCGTTCCACAGAACGGTACGCTTCTACCATGAAAGTGAATGTGTTCGACTACAATGGCGTGAGTCATTTTTCGTTCATCTACAATATGAGCCAGTACGCTGAGTCTTACAGTTGCGCCCAATGCCATCGGGTGTTTCACCGTACCTCTAACTTACATCGACACGAGAAGAGTTGTACGAACGCTGTGAAGCGAGTATATCCTGGTGGTGTGTATCATAATACGCCTACTATTTTCGAGGAACTGGCCGATGAGGGTCTCATCATACCGGAGGCGGACCGTTATTTTCCCTACCGGGCGTGTTATGATTTTGAGGCCTTGTTGGAGCCCATGGACTTGTTTTCAGCGAAAACACAGTTTACGCAGCGCCATATTCCCCTCAGTGTGAGCATTTCCAGCAACGTACCTGGCTATGACGCTGTACCCATCTGTTTCGTGTCTACCGGGGATGCCCATGAGTTAATCTCCCGCATGATGGGGTATTTAGAGGAAGTCAGTGCGGCCAGTACGGAATTGTTGGTGTGCAAGTTCCAGGACATACTGGACCAACTGGACGATCGGATTCCTATACCGGGTGTAGCGTTTAGTGATGATGAAGAGTCGGAGTCGGAGTCGGAGTCGGGGTCGGAGCCGGAGCCCATGCAGTCGCAGGATGTGCCTTTACCCAAACCGTATGCGGAGAAATTGAAAGTGCGCTTCTTACAATACCTAGGCCAGTTACCGGTGCTGGGGTTCAACTCGGGGCGCTATGATTTGAACATGGTGAAGGAATTTCTCTACCCTTACTTGGCCCAGGCGAATACCATCAAGTCGGTCATCAAGAAGATGAATAATCATATGGCCCTGATTACCACATCACTCCGTTTCCTGGATGTACGCAACTACCTAGCGCCTAATTATAGTTATGATCAGTGGGTGAAGGCGTATGACTGTGCACAAACGAAAGGCCGGTTCCCTTACACGTATATATCCACGCTCGACCGTTTGGCGGAAACACAGTTGCCACCGCGCGATGCCTTCTTTAACGATTTGAAGCAAGTGGAATGTCCGGAAGACGCGTACCGTGAACTAGAGCAGGTATGGAACGACCAACACATGGAGACGATGCGAGATTTCCTCATATGGTATAATAACCTGGATGTGGTTCCTTTCCTGCAAGCGGCTGAGAAAATGGTTCAACTGTTTCGTCGTGAAATGCATGTGGACATCTTCAAGGAGTGTTTGAGTTTACCGGGTGTGGCGCTTCGCCATCTTTTTCAAGCGTGTCCTACGTACTTTTCGTTGATACAGCAGAAAGATGCGGACATGCATGATTGTTTAAAGGAGAACATTGTGGGTGGTCCGAGTATTATATTCCACCGTTATCACGAGAAGGACGTCACTACTCTGCCCGGTGGAAAACCTTGTGCCAAAATCATTGGCTTTGATGCTAATGCGTTGTACCTGTGGTCACTCGCCCAACCCATGCCCAGTGGGCATTATACGCGTTGGTTGGCCGAAGGGCTGCATTTTACTCCACAACGCGCTTCTTACAAACATCTCGCCGACCAGTGGATAGATTGGGAAGCCTATCGACGGGGAATTACTATACGACACCAGACCAACGCCACAGAGAAGCGCATAGGCGATCGTCGCCTCCCCGTGGATGGGTTTGCCCTGGTGAATAACACACCCACTGTATTCCAATTTTACGGTTGCTATTGGCACGGCCACGGATGCCATTTTAGTGCTGGGCGTTTCAACGACCGACGTGGGAAAACAGGTGAGGAATTACGGGAAGAAGTGGTGGAGAACGCGGATTATGTGAAAGAGAGAGGTTACCATCTGATTGAAATGTGGGAGTGTGAATTTCACACCATGTGCCAGGCCCTGCCTCATTTACGGCGTTTTTTAAAAGAGCGCGAGTATCCGTTGAGTCGTCGCCGACTGCTGAGTCTACCCCAGATGTTCGACGCCATTCGTTCGGGGGACCTGTACGGCTTTGTCGAATGTGATTTGCATGTTCCCGATACTCTCAAACCTCTCTTCGCCCAGTGCCCACCCATCTTTAAGAACACGCTGGTGGGTCGAGATGATATTGGGGACACCATGGGGGCCTACGCAGATCAACACGAGTGTATACCCCAACCTAGACGCATGTTAATTGGTAGTATGTGGGCAGAGAAAATCTTGCTGGGCACTCCGCTGCTGCAGTGGTACATGAGCCACGGTCTGGAGATTACGAAAATATACCAAGTCATACAGTACGTACCCCACGCCTGTTTTGCGGCGAATGCCGACATTGTGACGTGTGCCCGTCGTCAAGGCGACCAAGACCCCAGTAAGGCCATCATCGGTGAATCGTGGAAATTGACGGGCAATGGCTATTATGGCAAAACGGTAACCAACCAGGATAAGCACGTGAACGTGAACATTTGTAATACTACCCAAGCCCGCAAAAAGGTGAATTCTCCTCTCTTTCGGTCGGTGGAGGTCATCGATGACGACACGTATGAAATCACTTTAGCCAAGAAGACTATCCGTTACAACTTACCCCTGCAGATCGGATGTATGGTATACCAGGTGGCCAAGCTGCGCATGCTGCAGTTTCTATATGACTTTATGGGTGTCTATTTTAATGCATCAGACTGGCAACTCATGGAAATGGATACGGACTCGGCCTACATGGCCGTCTCTAATGCGGATTGGGAGTCCCTGGTGAAACCAGAGTTACGCGACCAGTATGAGATGGAACGGGACCAGTGGTTACCGCGACGTGACCATTATCAGTATGATAAGCGTACGCCCGGACTCTTCAAGCTGGAGTGGAGTGGGGATGCTATGATTGCGCTCTCCTCCAAGACGTATTACTGTTACGGGGGAGACGAAAATAAATTTAGCTGCAAAGGAGTGAACCGGCGCGATCCCAACATCGACAAAGCCTTGTACTTGAACGTGCTGCAAAGCCAGGCTAGTGCGAGTGGCACTAACCGAGGATTTCGCGTGGTGGCCCATCAGATGCGAACGTACATCCAGCAACGAGATGCTTTTACTTTCTTTTATCCGAAACGGAAAGTTCTGGCCGATGGTGTGAGCACTATTTACTTGGACTTGTGATTTGAACACTAACTGTTAACTGCGGACAGAATTTTTTCGTACCCCCTTGTATATACATACCACTACTACTACTACTATTCTCTATGTGTACATACCCACCTGTATTCTATTTGTATAGTGTGTAAGTAACTCCTGCTTGTTGACTTATTAAAAAACTGTAAAAGTCAGGATGGCCGAGTGGTCTAAGGCGCCGGTGCGTAAGTGCTGGTCGGCGAATGCTGGCGTAGGTTCGAATCCTACTCCTGACAGAATTTTTTTTGTACTCCCTTGTATATATACATACTACTACTATTTATTCTCTATGTATACATACCACCTGTATTCTATTTGTATATACCTCCTTCTTGTTGACTTACATAAAGAGAAAAAAGAGTGAAAAAAACCCATGATTTTTTTGTGTTTTTTCTTCATGAATTTATTCAACATCAATGAAACGTGAGAACAACAAGGTTATAAAACAAAAGTACTGCGCGCAGTGCATTTTTTTTAAGTTAACCAGAGAAATGGAGCATGCACATTAAACCGAGAGGCCGTCCAGTCATAGACCAGGACATCACGGTCTTCGGCTTCACAATAATCATCAAATTTGTTTATGATCGTTTGCATAGAATGTCCTCTACTCCGGTGAGTGAGATAAAACACACAGTACTGTCCGCACACACTACTGAAGGGTCCTTGTAATCTTTGCGTATTCCAACGCCACTCTGTAGTAGAGACGTCCATGAATTTCACTAAATCGGCATGGAGGGGTGCAAGTCCGTAGGAATCAAAGTATTCGCCTTGGCCTTGGGTGTCCACGTACACAGCTACCCAATGTTCACCGGGTCGACTCCTCGTATCTGTATTCAGAATGTAGGCTGCTGGGGTAGTGGAGTGGGTGGGAAACACATTGCGTGGAAACACACCTCGAAAGGGGATTTTCGCATCTCGCTGGAGTATGCTGATCAGTTGCTCTGTATTCATGTTAGGTGGCGAAGTCACACAGCACGTTTCTTTGGTGATCCACGCTGATGACGTTATCAAACTCGGCGTAGCAAATCACGTTAATGGTGTTGAGTAGAGCGGTGGAGAAACGCAGTTCCAACCGTAGGTTTCCTTTCTTCAGCAAAGCCAGTTGATGATCGTGTTCCAAGGTGGGGGTGAGGTCGAAGGCGAACAATGTGTACCCCTTGATAAAGTCGGCTCGACTGATGGTATTGCCTTCGTCCTGGTTGTTTTGTCCTGTGGCTGTAAACAGGTTCAGGTAGGACCGCACATAGTTTTCGTTAGTAAAGTCCGGTTGTAATGGACGGGCTGGAATTTGATGACCGGCCACGTGCAGTGCCACAAAGTTGATGTTGAAATGCTCAAAGTAGAACGGATTCTCAGTCAACACTCCATTGAATGCGGTGTTGCTCACACACGCCAGGGTAAGACGTTTAGGCAGATCCCCTAGAAATAAATTTTCTCTGTTGGCCATCATTGTACCTGCTGGCACAGAGAACACCTTGGTCTGTACGCGTCGGATGGGATACTGGGCTGGTTTTTTCGCTAAGGCTTGCATGTGACTCAGCAATACGCCCTGTTGCAAATCTACCGTACGCACAAACAGGGCTGCATCTTCAATGATGATGTTGTATTGGGCACCCCCGGTTCCACTGCCCATTAAGGCGAACGCGGGTATGGACCGGATCAACTTGATCTTGATGGCTACACCGTTCATCATGTAGCGGTCTTGCATGAACAGATCGGCGTGCAGTCGTCCCATCATATCGATGGACTTGCTTTTTTCTGCCATGTTTTTGCGCTCTCTGAACCCAGTATTGGCACCCAGTACGCTGTTCATGGTTCCGGGTGTATCCCTGAAGTACAGCTGAGATTGTAAGTGTGTTTTTTTGGCATCTTTACCGTACGACAACAGCGTTTCCATGTAGGCTCGGTACGGGTACGTATTGGTGGACGTACTGATGAGTTTATCGTTCAGACCTATATCCACCTGTTGGAACAAGGAGTGCAGCCAAAGATTCACCGGGGCTACTACCGCATCATCGTCTATGTTCGTCCCGTCCATCTTCGTTATTTTGGCTTTCACGTACAAGTAGGTGTGGGCTAAATCCAGGTAGGCCATATCTTTGTTTTCAATGGTAAATTCCACGGGACCCTGTCCCGTCAAGCTAGCCAGGGGTCGATGTTCTACCCAACGTCCTTCGGCTATACTGGTTTGGGTAGGTGGAATAGTCCACAAATCCAATTCACTGTTGGTAGACGGACACGACTCGGAGTGAATGTATGCCATTATGCGAAGATGTCTCTCCTACTACTTCTCTTCTTTTTCTT